>JAOPSE010000319.1:600000-823354 GCA_029449295.1 Zea luxurians | reverse complement strand
TGCTGGCGCGTGAGCACAACACTGGTCAGAGTAACCTACTGCATTTATTTCACATGTATTTTGATTTGATTGAAATGTACAATGTTAAAATGAGTTGAGTGGAGATATAGTCCCTTACATAATTTGGTGTAGATTTTGAGGACCTCTGCAATATATGTACTACATAAATTTGTTTGATGTACAATTCTTTAGTAAAGAATGGAATAATGACTGAAAATAACACCTAAGTTCTAAGGAACTTATATGTGCAATAGGTCTACACTGCAACAATAAAGCATCTAATGTAAATTTATATTATATACGTTGTTAAAGGGTCACTAGGTTAAGGTCAGTGATTATGTGGTTAGCTAATGGCTTCTAGAACTTGTTGTATGTCCAACACAATCCAATGTTTTTAGTTACTGCCATCAGGCATATAGAAAATAATTAACATTAAAGGAATAGTTTTACCTTGTCACTAATATCATTCAAGTAGAGACTGAACCATAGTAACGACTTTGTCCTTTTGAGGAACTCGGCAACAAGACATAAGCTTAAGGAAGAATGTGTTGATCTCCATGATCATGAAGACAACACAGATGAACAACACTTGGATGGACCTCAGTGGCCCCATGAAAGGATGCCACTGATCCTTGTCCCATTGGGTTGGAGTGAACTGGCTGAAGAATTTTGTTCACCTGCAAGCCAAGCTAAGAGCAACTCTAATGTTCTCTAAATAACTTACTAAATCATAAATTTAAGAAGTAACAAAAAATCGCTTCCCTTACTAAATATAGTTACTTGCCATGTAGCTCTATTTAGTCTCCAACTTTGTCAACTGAATAGCCACTCCCGAATCCCGATAATAGTTGGTGCCAAATTTTTTTCACACCCATGCAGTCGTTTGCGCTTTTTCTCCACACCCGCGCGCCAGCCAAACAATCCTACACCTTTGACGTCACAAGGAGCTGAAGTTGTCTTCATTGTCTCTGATTGAATTCATTGTCTCTGCTGCTGTCTCGAAGTTGAAAGTGAGTTTGTTTGGTCCCTAATTTTGTTGAGATTCTCAAGAAATGCATCAAAATCAGTTGTATGCTCATGAGAGGGTTCCACGTTATGTCCCACATTCTGAAAATGTTCTTTTGGATCCACGGTTCCCTCATCTTCCACAATCATGTTATGTATGATTATACAAGCTATCATTATGTCACTCAGTGTTTGTTCCCATAACCGAGCTAGCCCACGGACAATAGCAAATCGAGATTGCAGAACTCTGAAATCTCGCTCCACATCTTTCCGTACTGCTTCTTGTACGATTTCAGCAGCTACAAGTATTAACTCATTATCGTCATCCGAAATGATTCATCCAAGACACATGACGACAGCAGTCTACTATACTCATGTTCTATCAAAATAGAAGACATAGCTATGAATGTACAGGCAAATAGAACTGACATCATGAAGCAAAGCTAATGCAAATAGTATTGAAATAGTGGCTAGGCGCTAGCTGCCTGATATGAGATCGGTTATCAATGTCTAGGCGCTAAAACTGCAGGATATGAGATTGGTTAACTATGGCTAGGCGCTAGCAAATACTATTGAAATAACGGATATGAACATGGTTAGGTGCTAGTTGCCGAATTGATGAATTTGTACGTACGGGAACTGATCTGCCGTGTGTTGCCTTCTTCCAGGACCTACCGGAAGAACGCCGTCGCTAGAAAATAGGGAACAACACCTCCACCAGGGCGATGCCCAGATCCTGACGTGTGCTAACAGAAAAAGGGGCCCACAAAAACAAATTACTCCCTACATATTAGAAAACTGTTGGAGACCCTGACATTTTTCTCTCTCCAAATAGTCTTTAGCAACTTGATAATTAGGAGTTTAGAGAGTTTTTTTAGAGAACTACTGGAGATGCTCTAAGAGAGTAAGACCAGACTGCTAGTCTGCACAAGTTGCGTTCAAATTCTAATACAAATTCACACTGAATTCTCTAGTTGCTAATGTTTAGGTGCTCCATGTGTTGCTCAAGTAAGAGCTAAGCAACACGGTTGAACCAACCTTGAACCTTCGAATTTGTGGTGAAATCAAAGTACTGGAGAAATGAGTCATCAGGCAGGAACCTAGAGAAAGGTTGGCAACTCCCTCTGCATTCATGCAAGCACAATGTTTTTATGTGTTTTTTACATTATGTAGTTACTGAACGGTTGAGAAGCTGAAATTAAAGAGGTTATATTAGGGGAAGCATTGAAAAGAAGTTAGTTCATTTTATGTTTGAGCGACAAATTCACTAACATATCACAGGCTACTAAAGAACAGTTGCAGCAACAAATTCTCTTGAAAGCTTACCTTGGCCTGAGAAGCTGCGGAAGCCGTCGCTGCGTTGCAGCGAACCCCCGACGGTGTCCTGCCGTCCGGTCCGGGTCAACCAAGCGCAAATCCCTTCCTTCTTCTGCACCCCTCGCTAGCCGAAACAACAAACTACTGCAATGAAACCCCCATACCCAATTTCAGTAAACACTCTATGATCAATGTAGTCAGGCATAACTGAGTTTCAAATGAAATTGTTAAGAATATACCTGGTTGATGAAGAAACTTAAGATCGATAAATTTTGTTATTTTGAGATTCCCTTCGCAACTGCAAAAGTTCAGATCTGAATGAGTATAGTATAGTATAATAAACACTTGTAGAACAAGCCTTAAGAGCAAAAAATGATGAATAAAAAAAAGAAGTCAATTGTCTGTGTGGTTTTTAGGGCCGATGTCCCCCTTTGTTCTCACATTGGTTAGTCATGGGACCACGAGTAGAAGCTTATAAAAATGCAGAATTACTTATGCTAATTCTATTTACAAGATTTTGGATGAGAGAAGTAGCAGGTTTGTTCAGAGGTTAGAGAATTACAGAAACTATTTCTTGACCCTAACACACAATTACTTGGTTATGAAGAATGCTGAAAATATCCAGTGGTCATAGTATGCAAATCAGCAATATTTGCAAGACCTGAGCACCTTGGGTTGCATGCTACCATTTGATAGAGGTATCTAAAAACATACCAGATAATACTTAGTGTGTTACTGCTACAATTGAATGGTTTAGTCAGTGCTCTAGTTACTTTCTTGTTTGTCCCTGAACATCTTTTTTTTGCTTTTTGCTGGCTTGTAGATAATGGCTGTTATCTTGTTGTGTAGAAAATGGATCACAAAGTGATTAGTCTACCATTTCAAAGCACTCATAATCCGATTTCAAAGCACTCATCTCAGTCAAGGACAACTCCTACTGTTTTGGTCAAAGCATTAAAAATGATGCAGAATTACTTACGCTAATTCTATTTACAAGATTTTGGATGAGAGAAGTAGCAGGTTTGTTAGGAGGTTAGAGAATTACAGAAAGTATTTCTTGACCCTAACACACAATTACTTGGTTATGAAGAATGCTGAAAATATCCAGTGGTCATACTATGTAAAATCAGCAATATTTGCAAGACCTGAGCACCTTGGGTTGCATGCTACCATTTGATAGAGGTATCTAAAAACATACCAGATAATACATAGTGTGTTACTGCTAGAATTGAATGGTTTAGTCAGTGCTCTGGTTACTTTCTTGTTTGTCCCTGAACATCTTTTTTTGCTTTTTGCTGGCTTGTAGATAATGGCTGTTATCTTGTTGTGTAGAAAATGGATCACAAAGTGATTAGTCTACCATTTCAAAGCACTCATAATCCGATTTCAAAGCACTCATCTGAGTTAAGGACAACTCCTACTATTTTGGTCAAAGCATTAAAAATGATGTAGAATTACTTACGCTAATTCCATTTACAAGATTTTGGATGAGAGAAGTAGCAGGTTTGTTAGGAGGTTAGAGAATTACATAAAGTATTTCTTGACCCTAACACACAGTTACTTGGTTATGAAGAATGCTGAAAATATCCAGTGGTCATAGTATGTTAAATCAGCAATATTTGCAAGACCTGAGCACCTTGGGTTGCATGCTACCATTTGATAGAGGTATATAAAAACATACCAGATAATACATAGTGTGTTACTGCTACAATTGAATGGTTTAGTCAGTGCTCTGGTTACTTTCTTGTTTGTCCCTGAACATCTTTTTTTTGCTTTTTGCTGGCTTGTAGATAATGGTTGTTATCTTGCTGTGTAGAAAATGGATCACAAAGTGATTAGTCTACCATTTCAAAGCACTCATAATCCGAATTCAAAGCACTCATCTGAGTCAAGGACAACTCCTACTGTTTTGGTCAAAGCATTAAAAATGTGCTTTTTCAAAACACTACTGTTCTGGCTTCAGCACGAATTCTTGATGATAGTAATCTAGCGCATTAAAACACACTTCTACCATAAGGAGTAGTAGAGATAATGGTTAGCATATAGTTGCAAGCAAAAATATAAAGTACTGGCTGAAAGTAACATGTAAAGCGATTGTTGGAAGTACTAAAAGCGATTTCTAGCATACCTGGGCAGTGGATTCCTCCTCCTGTTCGCCGCCTCCTCTGGCGTTGTGGCAGGAATTGATCTTCAGCAGCAGGCGAGGAAGGGAATCATGGGGACGGAGAATGGAGTCCATGCCCGCGAAGGAGAAGGCGAACGCCGCCGCGGCGGCGCCGACGCACGCGCACACAGGGAACCCACACAGGCAGCCGCTGTTGCGCTGGTCGTCTCCGCCACGCTGACCCTCGATGGGGTTGCCCCGACGCAGCGAAGACGAAGGCGTGAAACAGAGGTCGATCTAAGCCATGGTGGCCACAACCTCCACACAGGCGGCAAACTCGCGCCGCGACTGCTTCAAAGCTAGGTTGTGCAGGGAGATCCGTGGACGGTGGCCAGGGGGAGATCCATGGTCGTGCAGGGAGATCCGCGGACGGCAGGGATGGGGAGGAGCACCCAATGCGGTGCTTGACGGTCGGCGATGGGAGGCGCGGTGGCCGAAGGTCCGGGCGGCGAGCTCCATGGCGACCAGAGGGGCGCAGGGAGCGGAGGCCGAGGAAGATCCGATTCGCAGTCAAGTGCCACGCTAGATGCACTTGACCGGTGACGAGCTCTCGAGTCTCGCGGTTGCGCATCAGCCACGCCACCCCGAAGTTCCCCGACCCGATGTCCTGCCACCGCCTCCGCTGCCTCCGCCCCCGGCCCCCTAGCTAGCGGCTAGTCCAGCCCCGCGCGTTCTCCCTCGTTCGGGAGCAGCCTGCGGGGTTTGCTGCCGAAGCCTGCTCGCACTAGGGCGAAGGAGTGGGTCCGTATGGCGGCGGCGGCAGCGGGCGTGTGGATTTGTGTTGCGACGGTTGCCCCTCGTCGGCCGGTGGGTCGGTGCGTGTGCGTGAGGCGATCAGCGAGTGGTGGTGCGAGCGCAGCGTGGGGGCAAGCCGCCATACGGACCGAGCAGGGAGGGGGAGGGAAGGAAGGTGAGGAGAGACTGGGGAGCTTGATGGGGAAGTGGCGGGATCCGGGTCCTCGGACGCGTGGGGGAGGAGGCGCCGATGACGGGGCGGGATCCAGATCTGGGCGGACGGGGGTGGGAGCGCTGTGGATGGGGCGGTTGGGGCGAGGCATAGCTTGCGTGATTGACAGAAGCGGGTGCGGGGGGCAAGGTGTCGCGGCTGAAGAGGCAGAACCGTGCGTCGAGGGGTGTGTAGACGCCTACACTACTAATATAAGTAGTAGTAGAGATTTGGACGGACGCGCGCCCGCGGCGTCCAGAGTGTGGCGCCTGAGGTAGCCTTCCAAATAGGCCATAGTCATTTAATACATTTGACTAATACCTTTGGTGTGCAGCTGTGAGAAGAAATAGAATCTATATCTATACTTCTATTTTATATCTATACTATAGTTAAAGCACCAGTTTCAACGATCGTCTCGCGTTATTTTTTTACAAATAACCCCTCACATCTATTTGAAATTAACCCGATGCACGCCTATAGATAGCCAAACGGCGGCCCGGCACGGGCCAGACGCCCGTGAGCCACAATTCTGACCCAGGCACGTCATGCCGACCTGCTGACTGTGCCGGACCAGCCCGTTAGCCCGTCGGTCCATTTGATTAAATCAGCATAAAATGTTAAAAACGGTGCAGGAGTTGGAGTTCGAACCCATGCCTGATGGAAGAAGGGTAGAAGACACTGGGTGAAGCTGTCTAACCAGTAGAACATCATGCTCGAATGTTTTTAATATTGAATATAAATTAGATATATGTATATACGTTTTTTGTAAAATAAAAAAAATTATAATCGTGTCGTGCCGGGTCAGCACTACAGGCTGAGGCTACAGCCCAAGCACGGCACGACGTTCTTGGCTCTTGCAAGCATTAGGTCGTTTCTGAGACCACATTGGCGCAATGGACTCAATGGTGTTTGAGGTTGCTGAATTGGATGGAGCAATAATGATTTGTCACACTAACAGTAAAATGAAATGTTATTTGTTGGTTTTAAACATTAGTAATTGCTACGAAGTAGCATAATTTATATGAAGCACATCCAATTTTTATTGATGCCTGACTTTTGCAATCACTCCATATTTTGATATATCTTTTTTATAAGTTTGAGTTCATGTGACTTATTTTAGAAACTTGAGCTCACAAACTTTCTCTTATTTGGTCTCTGTATGGTGGAATTATGTCATTTTATAATCTCTGTTCGTTCAGCCAGTTGTTGTGAACTCTCTTCTAATCGCTTACTTCATTGACCGTGTTGTACCAAGACATATTGGATAGAGTAAACAATAACATAAGTTAGCCAAATCAAAAAAATATTATACGGAGAGCGGAGACAAACAATAAAAAATCTTGAAATTTTTTGGTGGATAGTTTACATAGGTATTGTTGTAAGCCGTCGCAACGCACGGGCAACTGACTAGTTAAGCATAATATTAATCTCTACCTTAATTAATTATTTATGTCATAAAAACTAGTAGAAAAATGCATGCGGGAAAATATCCTTGTGCACCTGCTTAACTTATACGAATGCTTTATTTTATGTAGTAAAAGAATTAACAGAAATTTATTAAAGATGCATGTGAAGGCTATATTTTATATACCCGAATCGCTTTAAATATTTGTGTTGCTTTCAGCTTACGGACTAATGTTGAGCGAATAAATTTTATAGTGGATACTCGGACGCGTTGATCAAGCTGTATTATTAATTGGCTGAGCTATGACATTGGCTGCGCCCTCGCAACGTGACACAATATTTGTGTCGTACGAACTTGGTTGTGTCATGTGATTGATATGTCAAACTCTCGTTTAATCGAACCACTCATGTCGAGTCGGACCACCATCACTGAGTCGCGTATTTTTCGCAGGCCCTGCAGGACTACCTACTGCTGTTGGGGCCTTTGTCTTTCGAAGGTCCTAAAAAACATGACTAATCTATTGTTATCAGCATGTTATTAAGTATTGCAGGAGCTTCGAAATGAGAATAGCTTCGACGCAGAATGATGGAAGCATAACGAAGTAAGCTTCATCATAATGACGCGGGAAGATGTCATAAGGAGAAGGTGTTATTCGAGTTGCTAGGAGCAAACGACAATTTTATCCCTGTGACATTTGTAAACCTTGAGTGTAATTCTTGAGGGTATGAATATCATATCATACGAAGCTATACAATTGCCTATAAATAGATGAACAGTACCCCGTATTGTTCACGTGGATTGGAATTGTGTTCACACCTTTACCTTCGAGCAAGCCGAAGGTATCAATGTAATGTGTATTGTGTATCAGTTTGTTATTATATAAGATGTATCTTAATATTGTTTAAACATTGGATATGAAATGATTAAATGATATAATGTTACATGCATAGCTATATTTTTATATTTGTGAATGATGAAGACTCGTTCTTCATAACCTTCGTCCTAGACTCATTATATCCGAAGGGAAATAATGTTTCAAAGGACGAAGGTCCTTAATGTTTAACAATTGTGTTGCCTTGTTTTATGATTCACAGTAATAAAAAACAAGTGACCAACATTGACGCCCACCTCCGGTGAACTCAAACAACCACCTTTGTCAAAGAGAACTCTACAACCACCTTCGTCATGCCGCCGAAGAAGACAGTGGCGCCAGGGGCTGTCCTCGCTCCCATGGACACCAATCAAGATGGGATCCTTCTAAGGGAGGCCCGAAGCCAGAAGAGGAAAGCTACTAGTCCAACACCACACGAAGAGTTGGATCAAGAGATCAGAGATCTAGAAGCTATTCATCAACAAGTGGAGAAAGAAGGGAGAAGATGCTTTGGCTGGCTGAGCTTCAGAAGAAAATTGACGAAGCAACCGAAGAAATGCGACACATTGCACATGACACTGAACAAGGACATCAACCATAGTAGAAAGCCCTTCGTCAAGAAGGACCTAGCCATGATGACATATGGTATGACGACCTTCACCATGATAGCATTGCTTTTGATGACGCTTCCCCTCTAGCTACAGAGTTGCAGGCTATCCCATGGCCACCTTCATACAAGCCACCCCAGCTTCCCATGTATGATGGTCACTCGGATCCGAAGCAGTTTCTCATGAGCTACGAAGCAACCATATCATCATATGGTGGCAACACCGCTGTCATGGCAAAATCCTTCGTCATGGCAGTCAGAAGTGTTGCTCAAACTTGATATTCTTCTCTTAGGCCAGGGACAATCACATCATGGCAGAAGTTGAAGGATATGTTGGTCACTAGCTTTCAAGGGTTTCATACGAAGCCAGTGATCGCTTAAGTCATATTTCAGTGCACACAGGACCATGAGGAGTATCTGTAGGCATACGTCCGAAGGTTTCTGCGTCTTAGAGCTCAGGCGCCAACAGTGCCAAATGAGATCGTCATTGAAGCCATGATCAAGGGACTTCGTCCAGGCCCAACAACACAATATTTTGCCAGAAAGCCCCCAAACCCTGGAGAAGCTTCTCCAGAAGATGGATGAGTACATCAAAGCCGACAACAATTTCCGGCAAAGAAGGGAGGAAGCTTACAGATATTCTGAGATGACCAAGGGCTTCGGAGGAAGGCTTCACCCATGGCATGTCAGAACAATACACAATACTAGTCAAAGTGAGGTCAGGAGCAACCATAACTAAGGGCACCAACACAGTTCTCAGTCAACATGGACTCAACAGAGCTGCTTTAGACCACCAGCCCCGAGAGGCAGAGGGGGACGAAGCTTCGGAGGAAGATTCAACTCTCAACCAAGAAGACTATTTTGCTTATTCTGTGGAGAGGATAAAGGGCACACAACAAGAACCTGCCAAGTTACAATACAGAAGCAGAAGGAAATTGCTGAGGCCGAAGCATGATAGAATAAACCGAAGCAAGTCCTACATACTGCTTCGTGTTATTCTCCATACATTACAGAGTATGTGGGCAACCAACAATCGTTCCTAGAGCCTACAATTTCAGCGGCTCTGGCAAGTCACTCTCTAGCTGCGTGGGTCTTACCACAACCACATGCACTGGCTCCAACTTCATCCCACAACCAGCAGACTAAAGGACAACACCACGTCCAACAACAACGTGATGCAAGGGAGGAGTCCGAAGCTCAAACAATCAACAACACTGCTCCAAAATCAAGGCACATTTACTGAAACTACAGAGGGGCTAGACTAAGAACTTGATAAACATCTATTGTGATTTTCATTTCTTTCGATTTATGTTCTTGCCTCAGAAACAATTTGAGAAGGTGCAACCTTTGACACGTTGTAATAAATCTATGGTTACACCATCGAGTGTAACTGCAAAGCTCCAAAGTCATTCCTACGGGAATGCAGAGCTAAAATATCACCTAAGTAAAAGGTGAAGAAGCTCCAAAGTCGTTCCTAAGGGAATGCATAGGTTAAATGCCACCTAAGTAAAAGGTGAAGAAGCACCAAAATTGTTCCTAAAGGGATGCAGAGCTTAGCTCCAAAGTCGTTCCTATGAGGATGCAGAGCTAAAATGCCACCTAAGTAAATGGTGAAGAGACTCTAAAGTCGTTCCTAAGGGATGCAGAGTCTTATTATTATGAAGTGTTTTCTATCATCATTTTTTGCATCATATAATCGAATCATTTTGCATCATATCATCGCATCATTTCGAATCATTCAAAAAGGGAGAAGAAGGGAAATTGCTCCTTCATTTGCAAATGTGGTTGACTTACGAAGCTAAGGGTGTTTTTGTTAAGGAATTATAAAACAAAGCAAGGCAAAAGAAAAGATATTGTATCTCTAGCGGTTGCTCTTAAAAGGTTAATTCCTTATGCAAGACCTTCGACAAGACCTTCAGGGCCAACACTGTCACTTTGGCGATAGAATTCATTATGCAAGACCTTCAGCAAAAAGGGATTCTCTTCATGAAGCGTGAAAAGAAGGTAAGGTGTGTTTTTTTCGCCTTCGGCTCAAAAAACGGTATGTACGATAATTTCACGCTACATAAAGAAATATATTACATATTGAGTTAGACAATTTATAAATGTTCCTTGCATAAAGGCAACATGCAAGTTTCACAATGCTTTTTACAATACAGATTAATCGTCCTCCTTCAGGAGTTTTTCTGCAGCTTAGTTTAGAAGTTGTTGAACAACCTTATTTATTGTTGCGTTCACTATCTTGAAGTCGTCAAAGGTACCCTTTGGGGTTGGATCGGCGTCGGGATTATATGACTCTGGGGGAGGAGAGAGTTCAGCTGCACAAAAATATAAGTTTCTATAAGATAAGAAGCTAAAACATTTACGAAGCCAAAATATGACAAACGCACCTATACGCCTCCCACGCTCTGCGGCTTCTTCAGATTTTCTTGCTTCCTCTGAAGCAAGATGAGATTCTTATTCATTTTGCCTAATAGCTTCGTCCGCTATCTCTCTACCGCCGTTCATCCACACTTCAGAATAAAATTTCCCACCAAGGGCGATAGGTTCGACTGAAGGTTCTTTAATGTCATTTGCTGAAACTGAGAATTCTAGCTGAATTATAGCCTTCACATGTTCATAGCCAGCTTTTTCGAGCAGCGACACAGCCCCTCGAGTAGGGCTGAACGAAATGCTCGTGGCTCGCTGGCTTGCTCGGTTCATGGTCAGCTCGGCTCGGCTCGGATCGGCTCGTTTGAATTTTTTCACGAGCTGAGCTGACATCCTAGCTCGATTCGTTAACGAGCCAGCTCGCGAGCTAAACGAGCTACCATATTCCAGCAAAACGAAACTATATGTATATCATTTACAGAATAATTGATGAACATGTTATATATATGTGAGGTGTCTATGGCCTATGAATTAAACTAATGATTAATGAACTATGTCTATGTGTTAATTTGGTCTATGCAAATATAATTATGGGTTAAATTGATGAACATGTATGTGAATTGTGAATTAATGAGTAATGAATTGTGCTAATTTGGTGTTACATTGACGTGGTTTGTGAAACTATGAGTATAATTACTATTTTCTATTGTTAAATTAGTTTGAAATTAACTAAAAATAATTATTATGTACATATTATTTTTTTTCTGCTCTGGCTCGCGAGGTAAACGAGCCAGCTCGAGCTCGTAAACGAGCCGAGCCAAGCTGACTCTGTAGCTTGTTACCTTAACGAGCCGAGCCGAGCTGGCTCGTTAGCGAGCTGCTCGAACTCGGACGAGCCGAGCCGAGCTGGCTCGTTATCCACCCCTACCCTCAAGCGCCTACACAGGCACAAAAATCCCCCTGCTAGTTAGAACTTCATCAAAAGCTTCAATTTCACCCTCAATCCACTTGATCACACCCTCGGGATCTCCACGTATGAAATTTCGCTCAGTCGAGAATGCACCAACACTAGTAAAAGCATTTTTAGCTTATCAGAGCATTGCATAGCAACAATGTAGCATTCTTCCTTCGCTTGACGAAGCTCTTCAACATTATTTTTTACCCTGAATCGTTCAGTATCAGATATCTCATGCTTTGCTTGCTCAACATTAAGGTTTCCAGTAACTTCGTCAAGTTTATTTTCCAGTTCTGTCACTTCAGATCTGTGCAATTCCACCTGGATAGATAGAGCATATTCTAGATCTGCTATGCGTCTTGCATCCGCTTCTTTTTCCTTCTCAAGCTTCAATTTTTTTTGATCCACTTCAGAGAATTTGGCCAAATTAGCTTCATTCGTCTTTAGTCTTTCGACTAAAGAAAGCAGAATTTTGTCTTTCTCGAGGGCCTCATTCCGAAGTGTTATAACTTCTAAACGTAGATTTCCAAAAGCTATTTTAGTGCTCTCATCCTCACAATCTTTTTGTGCTTTCAAAGCTTTGCTTAAAATAAGACCCTAATAACAACAAAAAAACAAGTAAACAATTTAATCAAAAATAATTATCAAGGGCTCGAAGAAAAAAGTAAGCACAAACCTTCAAACTATTGTATGCCAAGCAGGCTGACAGATGGTCCTTTGACATTAAGGACAGCCCGAGCTCAAGCTTCAGGTAACCCATATTATCCATCATTTCTCGGCAGACATCAATTTCCTTGTTATCAGGAAGACAGTACCGGAAATCATCCTTGTCACCGCCTCCATAAACTAAGGACCCTCTAGGATACCTCAGATCTTTGGCGTAATGTTAAAAGCTTCGACAATTTGTTCCTTCGTCATTTGCTTTCCTAAAGCATCACATATGAAGAAGTCAATATTTTCCGACAATGCCGTCTCGAGGGACAGTGTTGTCACTCTTTCTGGTAGGCTCTCAGATTTTCCCTCAACAGTGTGGCCTCTGAAGGTCCAGCCTTAACTGAATCAGCAGAAGTACTCGAAGTAACGACCATTACTTCAGCAGCTTCATCCTTGGAAATTTTCGGCGGTGCAGGTGACGCCATCTTCAAAGGTCTCAAAACAACCTCAAGCACATTGGCCATTCTCCTTCCTCTCTTAGGCGTTCCCACTGGAGCGGTTGTAATTTGTGGTTGCGCCAGCGCCTTTGACAACTCTTGAGCCTTTGACAACTCTTGAACCTTTGGCTGATTTGGCATTTCCAAATAAATAGGATTCGGGGCATTCACTGCAGTTACCGGAAGGACACCTTCAACCTTTTCAACAGTCTCTGTTTCTGAAGTCCCTGTGTCCGGCAGTTGTGCAACACTCTCCAAGAAGTACGACTTCAGTCGGTGGGTTAAAACCTTCACCTTCTTTTGCTTCGTTGTAACAGAAGAAGCCCCCAGTGCATTCTTCCTTTTTAACCCTCTTTTCCTGGCAGGGAAGCGGTAATCAGGATAAACAAATCCAATAGCATCAAACACCCTATTCAACCTTCGTTTCCCTCGAGTACCGAAGGCAGTATACATAGCCTCGTCCTCAGCCTTTGTGTAGCTCCCTAGCAATTCATCACTTGTTGCCTCAATGGCATCGAGCCAACCATCGTCTGGCTCACCAAATTGATTCCTGAATCGATACGTATACTTCAGACGCACCGGACTGCTTTTTCCTATATTAATATCAGCATCAACATTCTTCGACATTTCCCACTCAGTAGTCAAGGGCCACACCTTGAAAGCTATATGCTCTTGCACTAAGTCCCTAGTACTGATGTAGTTACACACAATAGCAAATGTCGCCAGACAACCTTGCGATTTCTCTGTATTCACAATAGCAGGCCTCCTCAGTTTGAAGCAGGATTGGATAGGCCACTGGATTACATCCTTAATATCACTTCTTTGTCTCAAATCATTCTTCACATAAAACCATTGCTTCATCCATGTACTCGGCCATTTTTTTCGAAAGGTTGGCACAGGACGCCTTGCATCAGACCGGTACATGAAGGTATAACATCCAAAATTGTTATGATACTGCTCTTTCTCAGTGCCCTTCGTGTGATAAGACAACTCGTGAATATTGCAAAAACAATCAGCATCCGGTTCCAATCCCTGGCTCCTTATTTCCCAAATGAAAATCCCAACCTTGATTAAGGCGTCAGGGGTGAGCTGATGAAGGCAAATTTCAAACTTCTTCAAAACTTCGACTAGAAACTTGTGTAAGGGGAACCGTAGCCCAACCTTCAGGAAGCTTTGAAATATCACTACCTCATCTTTTTTCAGGAAGTGGAACAATATTTTCACTACCGATTCTCACTATAGACACATCATGAAAGTACTTGCCTTTCATAGCCTCAACATGTCCTTTCTTCATGGTTGATTTCCCAAATACCACATGATTCGGCCTCCACGACCGATCTTTGGCATCATCATTATCACTTTCAATATCAAAAATCTTCACCATCATTAGAATCTTCAGACAGCCTAGCTAAAATTTCATCAGTTATTTTTTCAACATTTGTCCTCTCCATAGCTTCATAAAACCCAGCCAGTCCGGGGTCCTCACTCCTTTTACCTTCGGTCATCTCAGCTTTGGTTGAGGCAAAAAATCGAAGCTTGAAAGCAATCACGATTATAGAGTCAACAAACTAAACAACAAAGCCAACACAAGCTTGATAACACGAAAAATATTTTCATCGCCAACCCTCATATATATATATATGAAAAGTACCACTGCATGGTGGGCCCCATGATACAGAAGGTTTCGCTATTCTAGAGAAGAGAAGGTGTTTTTTCAGACCTTCGGCTAAAGGCCTTCGTTCGTTTCGCAGTCTGAATTTGTTACAAAGAAACAAACTAATAATGCGAGGGGCTACTGTTGGGGGCCTTCGTCTTCCAAAGGTCCTCAAAAACATGACTAACCTATTGTTATCAGCATGTTATTAAGTATTGCAGGAGCTTCGGAATGAGGCTAGCTTCGACGCAGAATGATGGAAGCATAACGGAGTAAGCTTCATCACAATGACGCAAGAAGATGGCATAAGGAGAAGGTGTTATTCGAGTTGCTAGGAGCAAATGCACAATGTTATCCCTGTGACATTTGTAAACTTTGAGTGTAATTCTTGAGGGTATGAATGTAATATCATATGAAGTTGTACGATTGCCTATAAATAGATGAATAGTACCCTAGTACTGTTCACGCTGGATTGGAATTGCGTTCACACCTTTACCTTCGAGCAAGCCGAAGGTATGAATGTAATGTGCATTGTGTATCAGTTTGTTAATATATGAGATGTATCTTAATATTGTTTAAACATTGGATATGAAATGATTAATTGACATAATGTTACATTAATAGCTATATTTTTATATTTGTGAATGGTGAAGACTCGTTCTTCATGACCTTCGTCCCAGACTCATTATATCCGAAGGGAAATAATGCTTCAAAGGACAAAGGTCCTTAACATTTAACAATTGTGTTGCCTTGTTTTACGATTCACAGTAATAAAAAACAAGTGACCAACAACTGCGACCACTGAGCCACAATTGCACCTGTTGCGCACGATTTGTGGACTTATTGTGTACCTGGACAAACAAGCCATAACTATGCTTGTTGCACTTGTTACAAAGACTCGTTGTGTCGCCGTAGCCCTGATGGTCGCACACGCATCAACACCAGATATGTTGGAGCTTGTACTCGCGTTGAACATGGTGGGTTATCCAAGCCCCTGAAGTCATATCATAGAGCAACCTTCATAAACAATTTTGTTTTTGTTTGGCTCTATATTTTGTTTTGTGTTGTGTGGCATCATATATTTATATATATCACCAAGTGGCCATAACAACTATAAAAAGCTCTATAGAGCCTGGGAAATCTACAAAATTAAATTGAAATGCAATAAAACACAAATAAGTTAATTCTCTACTCTCTCTTCTCATGCATAAAAGTTTTACCCGAAGTAACTCGAAGAAATATAATATAATGCATCAAAACCTTTTTGGCATAAAAGACATCACAAATTTGGAATTATATTAGTAAGCAAAAAGACTTTACCAAATGATTTTAGGCTAGCAATCTCAGTCATACATTGCTCAACCAGATGTTAGCACACTGCTCTCTTTGTCGTTGAATGACATGAAGCAAACTCTGAGATAAAAGGACATGTAACTCCTACCAACACGAAGTTGCGAGTATAGGTTATTCTGAGAAAAGTTTCACTATGTTGGTATGAAAAACCATTGCGTGTTCCCGTCGAACCACTTTGCTCGTCCTATCTAGGACCTCTATGCTTATTTTGCATATAACTCTAAGAAATGTAAATACTCGTAGTCACTGAATTGACTCGAGATAGTCCCTTGATGATAATGGTATACACTAAGCCAAATGGTAAAGGTCAGTCCTAAATGGACATAAAATTGAGGTTTATGTAGTAGAACTACATTGGATTCCATCCCTTGGCATGCTTACTATAATCTACCTCTGATTACTAGAAGCAAGAAGAGTAGAAAAATAGCCATGAAATCCCATATCTCTGCAGAGCTTGAAGCTAATTTGGGCATGAATCTATCCTTGGTCCTTGGTGCTAGAAGAGCCATAAGTCTTGAACATTACATTGTTAGTGATGTAATTTGTGACAGAAATATGAAGATCTTATGGAGACCTATTGTATTCTTTCTAGTCATGATGACTCCTTCGTACGAGAGTAGTACTATCTGTTGATGAAGAGTGGTCCTAGATGGATCTTGGTCTTGTTTCGCTTTTGCCAAGCAGTTATCATCATTTGCTTAGTCGAAGCTTAGCAATCTAGTGATTTTCCCAGATAATACGAATCCTTGGCCTTGTCTATTCTATTTTAGAGCTTCTCTTTTTACTAAACAATGAAGAGATTGAAATAATGATTTATAAAACAAATTGGTATATAATGTGAGGAGAAAAGTTTGCCCCGCTGGCAGCTTACAACACAAATAATTGACTATTGTTATGAGTTATCTCTCAAAATTATTATACCTAAAAAAATGTTGCGTAACTTGAAACCCAATTTTAGACCGGTATGAGTAATTGGGTAAACCATGGTCAATGGTAAAATGAGCTGGACTATACATCTCTGCATACAAAAATCCTTGCTTGGTAGCATTGGCTTGATGTCGTGCACTTTACTACCATTATCTACGCACACATTTTCCTATGTGCTTGAAATCACAATGCAACCAATGAATGTCCTTGTGAGCACTAGACCCTTATGGCTAACATAGTGTTGCACATATCAGTCTAAATCTTAATGATTGAATGTGTATTTGGTAATAACAACAATAAAATTGTAGAATTGTAACCACGAAGCAACTTTTTGTTGCGTGTCTCGCTGGATGTTAAGACTAACCGTTCATGTTGAAGGACAAATATGTAGTATTCATGCCACTACATTAATCTAAGTCCAAAGCTCACTGCATAAAACTCCTATCTATAATGTGCATAAGATTTCCCAAATAAATCACCACAAAAACATACATTGGCCACAACTAGATGATTGTGGTTGGGGATTTTATTTATATGCTTTTAGAACATCTCGACATTAGGGGGAGAAATGCCCATCTAGTGTAATGCCTCAATATTCTATTAAATGCACAAAAGCCAAACTGAACCTGTCGTTTGGTTTGTACTCCTGTGTATATGGAGTTTGCTAAAAATAGTTGAGGAGTAACCATATTGGTTTGAATGCTTCTACCTGATGTAGATATGGATATACCCGAGATTAATATCATATCCACATTTGAGTTATTGGCATTTGATCTATTCTCAGGGACGCCTGTTAATATGATCCATCAGCCTTAATTAAAGCATATGGTTTGATTACAGATTCATGTGGTCTGTGATAACTCTTCTCCGATTAATTCACTCTGATGGTGATTTGCCTCACAAAGTGGTTTATGTTGATGATGAAATTCCTAGCGATGCGCGTAATATCATTGTGCTAGGAATATAGAACAATGAATCTTTTCTTTTTGGGAAATGACGAAGATCATTATTAAATGTGGGAGACAAATATGTCGACACTTATCTTGCCTCTATAGATTGCAAAGAGATCCAAAACAAAGTCCTATGAATGAGTGCTTGAAGCTCTGTTATCGAGTCAATGATAAATGCAATCGAGTCTAAACTAATAATCGCAAAATTAAAGTCATGAGCTTGAAGTTTGGACATTATGGGCACTATTGAAATAATGTGTAGTGAATGCGATGGTTTAAGTGGTATTGTGAGAGACCCATCCCACATATGTGTTGAATAAACATTGTTCCACTATGTAATATATCTGTCAAATGTGAGAGCACCTAGAGGGGGGGGGGTGAATAGGTGATCCTGTAAAAAATGCTCAACAACACAAACTTGCACTAATATTGGATTAGTGAAATAAAAGCCAAATCCAAATGAAAAGGATGAGAGGAGAAAACTTCTTCAATTAATTGCTCTCACGAGGTGAGTATTAAACATAGAACAATTTTGAAGTGAAGTGAACTACTAGAAAGAGTAGAATCGCTATAAGGTAAAGAGACAAGTGACACGATGATTTTATCCCGTGGTTCGGTCAAGCGTAAAATTCTTGCCTAATCCACATTGTGGTGTCCCAATGGACGAGGTTTGCACTCAACCCTTCTCAAGTGATCCACTGATCAACTTGAGTACCACAATTCTCTTTCTTATCTCAACTTTTTCCCGTTGTGAGGAATCTCCATTTGGAGTCTCTCACCCTTACACAATTGATCTCAAATAAATCACAAGGTGGAGTAGAAACATACACACAACAGACAAAATCAAAGCAACACACGTACACAACTTGAGAGAGGAGCACAAGGGACAACACAACGGAATTACAACTCAAACACTTGCTCGAATCTCAAACTATCAAAGCTCTAGCATGGTCGTAGTGTCTCAGTTTCGTAGAATGTTCAAATGATGCTTGGTTGTGTGCTCCATCCGCCTAGGGGTCCCTTTTATAGCCCCAAGGGACCTAGGAGTCGTTGGAGGTCCATTTGGAAGGCTCTAATTGCCTTCTGTCCGTGGGCGCACCGGATAGTCCAGTGCACCACTAGACAGTGAACAGTGCACGATTCCCTTTCCTTGTTTGGAGAAGTTGACCATTGCCAGCCTTTGGTCTCATGGCACACCGGACAGTCTGGTGGTGCACCGGATAGTCCGGTGCGGCCCGGTGACCGTTGGTTGGGCACACGTGGCGCCTACTGATCGCGCAGCCGACCGTTGGCTGAGCGCGTGGCTGGCACACTAGTCAGTCCGATAAATTATAGTCGTGATGCCATGGCATTTCCCTGAGAGCGGCATGTTCACCGGGTGCGCCAGCCTAGCACCGGACACTGTCCGGTGCACCGCAGGCTGGTGCAAGTTTGGGCTAGACCTAGCTAAACTTCTCCAATTGAATTTCTCTCGATTTAAGAAGTTCCCTAGCACTTAGTAGAACATACTTATTATCAAAAACAATTTACTGTGTGCTAGAATCATACCTTTGTTTTTCCAATATTGTAGAGTTTGCAATTTGTTCGTACAACTCTCAATTTGCTTCTCTTTGACTCTGGGCTCATACTCACAATTGTATGTTAGATCAAAGTGATGTGTTAGACACTTAATAACCAAAACACTTACGAATGGCCCAAGGGCACATTTTTCTTTCAATCTCTCCCTTTTTGGTGATTTATGCCAACACATCACAAGCAACTTAAAAATGTACTAACATATCCAAATGCGAGCTAAGAAATGCAAAATTGACGTCAAACTTAAAACCAATTGATTTGTAACATGATTTGGCATATTTGGATCATTTTGCCACCACTTGGTTTGTTTTTGCAAAACAAATTCATTTTCCTATCTCTATGTAAAAACACTTTGTTTTGGCAAATCAAAATATCTTTTAAGACTAGTTTTGATCAAAAGCCAGAAACTCCCCCTTTTTCCCATAATCAAATTTCTCCCCCATAAGAGAGTAGTTTTTGCAATAAGAGGGTTTTGATTAAAAACCAAGTATACTTACACTAAAATTTTGAAAAATGCACAAGTCATAGCTGATCCAGTTGCTTTGGCCTTAATTTCTCCCCCTTTGGCATTAAGCACCAAAACAGAAGAACTAGTGGCCTCTTTAACCCCATTGCTTTAAAAAATTGCAACTAAAAGCCAAGGGTAACAAGATAACATAATAGTGACTTGGAACAAGATACATTGATACTAGAGTACAGTGGAAACCTCTTCTTTGTCCAAGTCCACGTTTTCCCTTTCAATTCATCTATGAGACTGTATTATTAGCACTCAAGCAAAAAACATTAGTCTCAAAGGGTCAAGTTGTAGCACATCCCTCCCTAAACATATGCATCATTTGCACAAGGACTTGTGAGGTCCGGGGTTGACTTTTACAACTTGAGCACTAGAATAAGCAAGTAAAGACAATGATGCTTAAAGGAATATGACCAAAGGCATAAAGACACATGTATGCTATAAAATCAATCCAAGTTCCATGAAACTAAGACATTTAGCTCACTATGCACCCTGCAAAACCTTTTCTCATCTAAAGGCTTGGTGAAGATATCGGCTAGGTGGTTCTCGGTGCTAATATGACAAACATCGATATCTCCCATTTGCTAGCGGTCTCTCAAAAAGTGATGTCGAATGTCTATGTTCTTAGTGCGGCTGTGTTCAACAGGATTATCCGCCAAGCGGATTGCACTCTCATTATCACATAGGAGTGAGACTTTGCTCTGATTGTAGCCAAAGTCCCAGAGGGTTTGCCTCATCCAAAGTAGTTGCGCGCAACACTGATCT
This sequence comes from Zea luxurians, assembly GCA_029449295.1. Lineage (NCBI taxonomy): Eukaryota > Viridiplantae > Streptophyta > Magnoliopsida > Poales > Poaceae > Zea > Zea luxurians. The sequence goes on along the minus strand of JAOPSE010000319.1, from coordinate 802,825 downwards.
GCGGCAATGTACTCGGCCTCAATGGTGGATGGGGCAACAGATGTTTGTTTCTTTGAGCTCCAAGACACTAGGGATCTTCCCAGAAACTAACAAGTCCCGATGTGCTCTTCCTATCAACCTTGCACCCGGCATAGTCGAAATCTGAATATCCGATTAAATCAAAGGTAGACCCTTCTGGATACTAGATCCCGAGGTAGGGCGTATGAACTAAATATCGAAGAATCTGTTTCACAGCCACAAGGTGACATTACTTGGGGTCAGATTAAAATCTAGCACACATGCATATGCTAAGCATTATATCCAGTCTACTAGCACAAAGATAAGGCAAAGAACCTATCATAGACCAGTATGCCTTTTGATCAATGGACTTACCTCCCTTGTCGAGGTCCAAGTGTCCATCAGTCCCATGGTTGTCTTCGCAGGCTTTGCGTCCTTCATCCCAAACTTTTTGAGCAAGTCTTGAGTGTACTTTGTTTGGGAGATGAACATCCCTTCCTTGAGTTATTTCACTTGAAATCCAAGGAAGTACGTCAACTCGCCCATCATCGACATCTCAATTTTTTTGCATCATTACCATGCTAAATTCCTCAAGACTTTTGATCAGTAGAACCAAATATTATGTCATCAACATATGTTTAGCATATAAACAAATCACCATTACAAGTCTTAGTAAAAACAGTAGGATCAACTTTCCCGACCTTGAAAGCATTAGAAATAAGAAAATCTCTAAGGCATTCATACCATGCTCTTGGAGCTTTTTTAAGCCCATTGAGCGCCTTGGAGAGCTTATAGACATGGTCGGGATACCTGTCATCCTCGAAGCCAGGGGGTTGCTCCACAAATACTTATTCCTTGATTAGCCCATTGAGGAAAGCGCTCTTCATGTCCATTTGAAACAACTTAAAAGAATGCTGAGCAACATAGGCCAATAAAATGTGAATCGACTCAAGCCTAGCTAAAGGAGACAAAGTCTCCTCAAAATCCAAACCTGTGACTTGCGCATATCCTTTTCCGATAGTCGAGCCTTGTTTCTTGTTACCACCCTGTACTCGTCTTGCTTGTTGTGAAACACCCACTTGGTTCCCACAACGTTTTGCTTTGGACGTGGCACCAGGCTCCACACTTCATTTCTTTTGAAGTTGTTGAGCTCCTCCTGCATGGCCAATACCCAGTCCAGATCCTGCAAGGCTTATTCTACTCTGAAAGGCTCAATAGAAGAAACAAAGTAGTAATGCTCACAAAAAATAGCCAATCATGAACGAGCAGTTACTCCCTTGCTGATGTCACCAAGGATTTGATCCACCGGATGATTCCTTTGAACGGTGGCCCGGACTTGAGTTGGAGGTGCTTGTGGTACTTCTTCCTCCTTTTCTTCATGTGCCCCCTTGATCTATGCCTTCATCTTGAGGTACCTGTTCCTCATCTTGATATGGGGGTTGGACCATTGTTGAGGAAGAAGGTTGATCTTATTCCTGTTGTCGCACATCACCTATCGCCACAGTTCTCATTGTGGCCATTGGAACTTCATCTTTGTTGGGGGTCTTCCACTTCCGAAGGTCCTCAAAAACGTGACTAACCATATGTTTTTAGCATGATTATGAATAATTACAAGAAGCTTCGGCTTTGGGATGGAGGACTTCTCTTATGACAGAATGAAGGGAAATAAAGAATGGGCGACGAAGCTGGAAGCCAAAGGACTTCGGCTGGACATGTTGACGAAGCTCAAGTATGATGATGACTGAAAGAGGATAAAGACCATACAGTCCTTAATAATTCATTTTAAGATTATAGATAGTTGCCAGAGACATAAATGTACTTTTATCCGGGCTACGTCCCGTGCCTATAAATAGATGAACAGTAACACCGTACTGTTCACGCTGGATTGTAACCACTCTCGCGTCATTCTCGCTCCCTCACCTTCTGCCAAGCCGAAGGTACCAATGTAACATGAATATTATTGATGTTTATTCATGTTTATGGAATACAAAAATAAATATATTATTGATACATAATTATTATTATCTGTATTCCTTTGTATTCCTTTACTTTCTTATTTATATTTATATGCTGAAATGATGAAGGTATGTCCTTTATGACCTTCATCTAAAGATCATTATATCCGAGAGGAAATGATGCTTCGAAGCACGAAGGCCTTTAACCATTAATAATTGTGTTGCCTTGTTCTTGATTCATAGCATTTGAGAACAAGTGACCAACATTGGCGCCCACCTCCGGTGAACTCCAACGACCACCTTCGACAAGCATCCACCTTCGTCATGCCGCCGAAGAAGACAACAGCGCCAGGGGCTGCACTACAGCCACTGGACACAAACCTGGAGACGCTCCCCCTCCGAGAAGCTAGGACTTAGAAGAGAAAAGCCACTAGCCCAACACTTGAAGAGGAGGAGCTGGACCAAGAGATCAGGGATCTAGAGGCCATCCATCAACAAGTACAAAGGAAAAAGGAGAAGATGCTCCAGCTGGCCGACCTCCAGAAGAAGATAGACGAAGCCACTGAGGAGATGTGTCATCTTACTCAAGATGACCAAGACCGAAGGGCCTTAGCACAGGGAGCTTCGTTAGGAAAGCCCATTCAACGAAGACGAATGGTACGACGACTTCCATTCTGGTAACTTTACTTTTAATGATGCTTCTCCCCTGACACCAGAATTGCAGGCTACCCAATGGCCAACATCGTACAAGCCACCTCAACTCCCCATGTATGATGGGCATTCAGATCCAAAGCAGTTCTTGATGAGTTACGAGGCCACCATATCCTCGTATGGGGGCAACACTACTGTCATAGCGAAATCCTTCATCATGGCAGTTAGAAGTGTGGCTCAAACATGGTATTCCTCTCTTCGGCCAGGAACAATTACCTCATGGCAGAAGTTGAAGTACATGCTAGTCACCAGCTTTCAGGGCTTCCAGACGAAGCCAATCACTGCTCAGGCTTTGTTTCAGTGCACGCAGGACCATGAGGAGTACCTGCAGGCGTATGTCTGAAGGTTCTTGTGGCTAAGAGCTCAAGCGCCTACAGTGCCCAATGAAATCGTCATTGAGGCCATGATAAAGGGGCTCCGGCCAGGACCTACAACACAATACTTTGCAAGAAAGCCACCATAAACCTTGGAGAAGCTCCTCCAGAAGATGGATGAATACATCCGAGCTGACAATGATTTTTGGCAAAGACGGGAAGAAGCTTACAGATACTCTGAGATGACTAGGGGCTTCGGAGGAAGACTCCACCCTAGGCATGTCAGGTCGATCCATAATCCTAGCTCAAGCGGCGACAGGGGAAATCCTACCCAAGGGCAGCAGCACAGCTCTCAATCGTCAGGAGCACAACAAAGCTCTTTCAGGCCACCGGCTCTAAGAGGCAGAGGGGGGAGAAGCTTCAGAGGAAGATTTGGAAATCAGCCCATGAGACTGTTTTGCTTATTTTGCGGTGAAGATAAGGGTCATACCACAAGGATGCGCCAGGTAATGATCCAGAAACAGAAGGAAATCACTGAAGCCAAAGCATGGCAGAATCAGCCGAAGCAGGTCTTGCATACTACTTTGTGTTACTCCCCGTATATACCAAAGTATGTGGGCAACCAACATCCCACGACCTCTGTTGCTTCGGCGAGTCATTCCCAAGCTTCCTGGGCTCAGTTGCGACCACCACCACCAATGGCGCCTGTCCAAAACCATGATCAACAGCCAGAAGGGCACCTTCGGCCTCAACAACAACGTGATCTTCGGGAACAGTCCGAGGCTCGCACAGTTAATAGCACTGTGCCCGAATCCAGACACATCTACTGAAGATGTCACAAAGTTTTGGCCAGAAGAAAATCCTGATGTGTTTTATTTCTACTATTTTTTATATTTCTGTGGCAAAAGACAATAGGAAGGTTTAACCTTCAACTTGATGTAATAAACCTGTGGTTACACCTTCGAGTGTGATAAGAGCAAGTTTAGGAGCTCCAAAGATGTTCTTAAGGGAGCGCAGAGTAAGTTGCGAAGCTCAAAAGACGTTCCTAAGGGGGCGCAGAGTAAGTTCCGAAGCTCAAAAGTCGTTCCTAAGAGAATGCAGAGCCAAGATGCCACCTAAATAAAAGGTGAAGAAGCTCCAAAGTCGTTCCTAAGGGGATGCAGAGCTTAGCTCCAAAGTCGTTCCTAAGGGAATGCAGAGATGAAATACCACCTAAGTAAAAGGTGAAGAGACTCTAAAGTCGTTCCTAAGGGGATGCAGAGTCTAGGTGTGTATTCGTGCAGGTTTTTATCTTCGACATAAACATGATTTTGCATCATATCATCATATCATATCGCATAGCATCGCATCATACATCATTTTGCATCGACAAAAAGCTGTGGAGAAGAAGGGAAATTGCCCCTTCAAAAATACTTATCGAATCACAAAAGAATTTGCTATACCACAACATATACCTTCGGCAGATATATTGTACCACACGAAGCCAACCTTCGTCAATAGTGCCATAAGGAAAATTCTCTTTGTGAAGCATGAAATGAAGGGAAGGTGTTTTTTCGCCAAAGGCTCAAAAATGGTACGTACGTATATTTCATGCATCACAAAGAGATATATTACATTAATGTTCATACAAATATTTGATGTTTGTTCCGTACACATGACGACAACCACACACAAGCATTACACTCTCCAGCATACAAGAATTTAATCTTCCTTCAGTATTTTTTCAGCGGCTTCATGTAATAGTCTGTCGACAACTTCGTCAACGACTTCGTTAGCAATCTTCATTACATCTAAAGCTTTTTTCATAATCGGGTCAACTTCAGAATTGCATGGCTTCAGTGGTGGCGAAAGGCCGGCTGTAATAAAGAACACAATGGTGAACACCGAAGCTAGAAACAAACGACGAAGCAAAACTTTAGATAAAAGTACCTATAATCATGGCACATTCGGCAGCTTCTTCAGCTTGCTTTGCCTCTTCTCGGGCGTCGTGAGATTCTTTTTCGTTCTTTTTAATGGCCTCATCAGCCATCTCACGACCGCCCTTCATTCAGAAATCAGAATAGAATCTCCCACCCAGCAAAGAAGCTTCGGCCGAAGGTTCCTTCGTGTCTTCGGCTGAGAAGATGACTTCTGCATGGGCTATGGCCTTAACGTGTTCACAGCCGGTTTTCTCCAAAATTGCCGCAACCCCTCGTGCACCGCGCGAAGGCACAAAAGTCTCCACGATCACTGAGTATTTCTTCAAAAGCTTCGGCCTCTTCGCCGATCCACTGGATAACCCCTTCCGGATCACCACGGATAAATTTTTGCTCCGAAGAGTATGCTCCTACCTTTGCAAAGCTATCTTTCAGTTTCTTCGCACATTCTATGGATGCTTCGTAGCATCTTTCTTTGGAATCCCGAAGTTCTTCAACATTCTTCTGCACCCTGGCCCTTTCCATTTCACTTATTTCTTGCTTAGCCTTTGCAAGTTCGAAATTTTCATTCATATCTGAAAGTTTTTTCTTCAAATCTTCGACTTCAGCTCTATGGGCTTTGTTGTGGGCACTAAGTTTGGCTTCACAATTTTTAAGTTTGTCCACTAAGGAGAATAGTATTTTGTCTTTCTCAAGAGCTTCATTCCTTAGTGTGATAATCTCTAATCGAAGATTTCCAAGAGCTAATTGGCAGCTTTCGTCTTCGGCGTTCTTCTAGGCCTTTAAAACCTTGCTTAGAATTAAGCCCTACAAAAACAAAGGATGAGCACATAATGATATGAAAAGCTACAAAAGAATCTGTTTTGCAACAAGTTAAAATATTCTCACCTTCAGAGTGTTATAGGCAATCCTTTGTCATTGCACATAAGCCGAGTTCAAGCTCTGGGTATCCTACATTGTCTGCCATCTCCCGGTAGACATGAATCTCCTTATTGTCTGGCAGACAATAAAGGAAGTCATCTTCATCATCGCCACTGTACACCAAGGACCCTCGAGGGTACTTCAGATCCTGGCATAATGTTGCGCTTCGGCAATTTGCTCCTTCGATAGTTTTTCCCCGAAGCATGTCGCACTATGAATTCCAATTCCTCGGTAGGCGCTCTGGGGGCAGCAGATTTAGATTCTTCAGCAGCACCTTCTTTTTCCAACATTAATGTTGCTCCGGAGCCTTCGAAGGTCTTGTTTTGGTACCTTCTTCAGCAGCCTCCGAAGATCTTGCTTCGGCGGGGACTGACGGTCCAGCTTCAACAGTAGCCTGCGCCATGCTAGCTTCGCTAGATTTCTTTAGGGCTTCGCCCTCTGCATCAGGTGCTGAGGTAGGAGTCGACACCTTTAAAGATTCTATAACAACATCTAGTATGCTGGCCATCCTCCTCCTCTTCGAAGTTATTGCAGCAATCTTTGATACCTTCGGTAGCTCTGTCTCTTGCAACGGACTCAAAGCCTTCGGTTGCTCTGTCGATTTCCTCAGTCCTAGCTCTTCAGCCGATTCTGATCTGGTTTCGACGGGTGCAGAGAAACTGGGTTCACATGCGAAAGTAGACCCCTCAATAGGCTTCGACACTTCGGTCGTTTCAACGCGCTTGGGGCGGTGTGTTAAAACCTTAACTTTTTCGGCTTCGGCGTATTAGAGATCGCCGAAGCAGTTGCTTTTCTTTTCTTTCCTTGCTTTCGTGAAGGATAATAGTAATTTGGGTATACAAACCCGATGACATCAAAAACCCTATTCAGCCTCTTTTTGCCTCGACCCCCGAAGGCCGCTGTCATAACATCATCTTCGGCCCTTGAATAAGCACCAAGCAATTCATCACTGATTGCTTCAATGGCATCTAGCCAGTCGTCGTTTGGCTCATCAAATTGGTTCCTGTATTTGAACGTATACTTCAAGTAAATTAAGCCAGCTTGGCTAGACCCAGCAGCAGCCTCCGGCATCTCCCACCCACTTCCGAGTGGCCACACTTTGTAAGCAATGTGTTCTTGAACTAAGTCCCTGAGACCTATGTAAGTGCATACTATGTTAAAAGAAGCTTGGCACGCTTGTAGGTCATTACCAAGGGCAAGGGATGGCCTCCTAATGCCGAAGTGAGACCATGTAAGATGTTGGATAATCCCCTTGATGTCTTCCCTTTCAACCATATCATTTTTCACATAGAACCACTCCTGCATCCAGGCCCCCGGCCATCTCTTGTGAAATGTTGGAACTGGGTTGCTCACCTTAGAGCGGGTTACGAAGCCGTAGCAACCGAAGTTGTTGTGATATTGCTCTTTTCCAGTGGCCTTCGTCTCATAAGACAATTCATGCATGTTGCAGAAACATTTTGCATTTGGTTCTAACCCTTGGCTCCTCATGGCCCAAATAAAGATCCCATCTTGATGATAGCTTCGGGAGTAAGCTGATGAAGGTAAATTTCAAAAGTTTTCAGGACTTCGACCAGCATCTTATCTAGAGGAAATCGAAGCCCTGCTTTCATGAAGCTTCTATAAACGACCACCTCGTCAGCTTCGGGCAGAGGGACATTATTCTCCCATCCAGCCCTCACAATAGAAATGTCATGAAAGTACCTTCCCCTCATTGCATCAATTTGTCCTTGCTTGATGGTTGTTTTCCCGAGACAACATGACTTGGTCTCTAGGGCTGATCTTCGGCACCCTCATTCTCACTTTCTACATCAAAGTCTTCACTATCACTAGAACCCTCAGATATCCCAGCTAGTGTCTCATATGCAATCTTTTCTGCATTGGTTCTTTCCAAAGCTTTGTTAAATTTCATTCAACGCTGGGTCGACAGTCTTCTTCTCGCCAGCCATCAAATCAAAGTTTGTTGAAATGTCGAATCTTAAAATCCGATCAAAACTCGACAAAGCAAGAAAGTTTAAAATGGAGAGCACAATGTAAGCAACTGAAATGGCACAAGAAACGCTTTCAATAGGAGCTCCTATTTATATGCCTTGCGCCCCACGATTTGGTGGGTGCGACATGTCACCGTCGTTCACTATTATAGTGAAGGGAAGGTGTTTTTTCGGACCTTCGGCTAAAGGCCTTCGTTCACATCGTGGTTTAAATTTGTTACAAAGAAACAAATTAATATTGCGAGGGGCTACTGTTGGGGGCCTTCCTCTTCCAAAGGTCCTCAAAAACATGACTAACCATATGTTTTCAGCATGATTATGAATAATTACAAGAAGCCTCGGCTTTGGGATGGAGGACTTCTCTTATGACAGAACGAAGGGAAATGAAGAATGGGCGACGAAGCTGGAAGCCAAAGGACTTCGGCTGGACATGTTGACGAAGCTCAAGTATGATGATGACTGAAAGAGGATAAAGACCATACAGTCCTTAATAATTCATGTTAAGATTATAGATAGTTGCTAGGGACATAAATGTACTTTTATCCGGGCTGCGTCCTGTGCCTATAATAGATGAACAGTAACACCATACTGTTCACGCTGGATTGTAACCACTCTCGCGTCATTCTCTCTCCGTCACCTTCCGCCAAGCCGAAGGCACCAATGTAACTTGAATATTATTGATGGTTATTTATGTTTATGGAATACAAAAATAAATAGATTAATTATTGTTGGGGCCATGCTTCGTTGCGCCGAAGGTCTTGTAGGAAGAAGCAGCTTCGGCTGAAGTTTTCCCCAGGAGATGACCGAAGGTTCCTCTTCATGAAGCTTCGGTATTACAAACCGACTTAGAGATAGAATGACCTTTTAATCCATAAAGGTCTGAGTCAATGTTGTAAACTTTTATGAGGGGCATAATTGTAATTCTTCACAGGCTGTGTCCTGTGTCTATAAATAGATGAACAGTACCCCCGTACTGTTCACGCTGACTTGTATTCGCTCGTGCGTCACGCTTGTATTTTTGCCTTCCGTCAAATCGAAGGTACAAATGTAATTCAATATTGTTCTTATTCTTCCATAATCATATAATGATGACACTTAATAATGTTATATGATTATTCGTGTATTCTTTCATGTTTCATGTGCTTTTTCTTTTATCAATATAAATTATGATGATGAAGGTATGTCCTTCATAACCTTCGTCCGAAATCGTTATATCCTAAGGGAAATAACGCTTCGAAGGACGAAGGACATTAACCATTAACTTTTCTGTGTTGCCTTGTTCTTAATTCATAGCATTTGAGAACAAGTCCCCAACATTGGCGCCCACCTCCGGTGAACTCACTTCCACTTTTTTTTGAGCTGATGGCTTCGTTCAATGATCAAGCTGGAGCTGCTTCGGTTTCGAAGCTGCTATTCCCGATAACAGGCGGTTCATGTTCAGAGCCAGCCAACAAGAAGCAGAAGAAGGAAGCACAGAGAAGGGTACAGCATGTTGGGGTGCAAGGACCCTTCATCAAGTCGAGATGGTCTCACATTCCTATTACCTTCTCCCAAGAGGACCTTCAACTCAAGGATTACCCATACAACGATGCCATGGTTATCTCTTGTGTTATCAAAGGATTTCTGGTTCACAATGTCTTGGTTGATACAGGCAGTGCAGCTGATATTATATTTGCTAAGGCCTTCAGGCAAATGCAAGAGCCAGAAGATAAGATTCATGATGCTACACACCCTCTCTGTGGCTTCGGAGGAAGACAGATTGAAGCGCTAGGCAAGATCACCATGTCAGTGACCTTCGGGTTCATCAACAACACTAGAACTGAGCAAGTTGTGTTTGACATTGTTGACATGGAATACCCTTACAATGCAATTATTGGTCGTGGCACCCTCAATGCTTTCGAAGCAATCCTTCATCCTACCTATCTTTGCATGAAGATACCTTCGGATCAAGGACCCATCGCTATTCATGGAAGTCAGGAAGCTGCCAGAAGGGCCGAAGGAAGCTGGACTGACTCCAAAGCAATCCATAACATAGATGGAGCTGAAGCTTGTGAACAGTACAAATTCAGAAGGGAGAAAGCAGCTTCAGCAGATCAGCCGAAGCCCATGCTCTTATGTGAGGACATAGTAGAGCAGAAGGTGCTGTTGGGCTCTCAATTATCCGAAGACCAGGAGAAAACCTTGATAAGGTTTTTGTTCAACAACAAAGATGTTTTTGCATGGTCCGCTAATGACCTCTGCGGAGTAAATCGGGATGTTATTGAACACTCGCTCAATGTTGACCCATCCTTCAGACCCAGAAAGCAGAGGCTTCGGAAAATGTCTGATGATAAGGCCGAAGGTGCTCGTAATGAAGTAAAAAGACTCCTCAGTGCAGGAGTTATCAGAGAAGTAAAGTACCCAGAGTGGCTAGCTAACACTGTTATGGTAAAGAAGGCCAATGGCAAGTGGAGAATGTGTATCGACTTTACAGATCTCAACAAGGCCTGTCCGAAGGACGAATTCCCATTGCCAAGAATAGACTCTTTAGTTGATGCAGCAGCTTCTTCAGAGCTCATGAGTCTGCTAGACTGTTACTCAGGTTATCACCAAATCTGGATGAAGAAGGAAGATGAGCCGAAGACTAGCTTCATAACCCCAAGTGGCACATATTGCTATCTTCGGATGCCTGAGGGACTCAAAAATGCTGGAGGAAGTTTTAGCAGAATGACTGCGAAGGTCCTCCAGTCTCAGATAGGCAGAAATGTGCTAACTTATGTTGATGACATCATTGTAAAAAGCACGAAACAGGAAAATCATATTGCTGATTTGCAGGAGACCTTCGCCAGTTTCAGACAAGCTGGCTTAAAGCTGAACCCAGAAAAATGTGTCTTCGGAGTAAAGAAGGGGAAATTTCTTGGATGCTTGGTTTCAACAAAGGGAATTGAAGCTAATCCAAGTAAAATTGAAGCTATACTTCGAATGGAGCCACCAACTACAAGAAAGGGGGCCCAAAGATTGACAGGGAGGCTGGCATCTCTCAATAGATTCATATCCAGATCAGCAGAAAGAAATTTACCATTCTTCGAAGTGCTGAAATCAGCCGAAGTCTTTCAATGGGGATCAAATCAACAAAAAGCCTTTGAAGAGCTGAAGCAATATTTGATAGATCTAACAACATTAACTCCACCAACGCCAGGGGCTCCTTTGTTGTTATATGTGGCAGCTTCGCACTCAGCAGTAAGTGCAGCACTTGTCCAGGAGAAGCTTGATGGCCAAGTCAAGAAGCAGGTTCCAGTGTATTTTGTATCTGAAGTCCTTAGTGTATCAAAGAAAAACTATACAGAACTGGAGAAGGTACTATATGCCGTTTTGATGGCATCCAGGAAGCTTCGGCATTATTTTCAAGCATACAATATTGTTGTTCCTTCTTCGCAGCCGTTGAAGGATATTATGAGAAATAGAGAAGCTACTGGACGGATTGGAAAATGGGCTGCAGAGCTCAATGAATTTTGCATTGATTATGTGCATAGATCCTCGATCCAGTCTCAAGCATTGGCAGATTTCATTGCCGATTGGACGCCAGGGGCTCAGGACGAAGAAACAAATAAAGATGCCGAAGTGTGGACAGTGTTTTGCGATGGGTCTTGGGGAACCTTCGGAGCAGGAGCAGCCGTTGTGTTAGTCTCACCATCCAAGGTTAAAACTTGTTATGCGGCAAGACTTGATTTCAGCTGTACAAACAATATTACTGAGTACGAAGCCCTGCTCCTGGGCCTTCGGAAATTAAAGGCAATGGGAATCAGAAGGGCGATTCTTAAAACTGATTCCCAGGTTGTTTCGGGTCATATCGACAAAAGTTGCAAGGCTAAAGATCCGAAGCTTGAAAAATATCTAGACACGGTCCGAAGAATCGAAGCTTCCTTCGAAGGATTTTCTGTCAAAAATATCCCTCGAGGACAAAATGAGCATGCTGATTTGCTAGCTAAGTCAGCAGCACAGGGGCTGCCGTTACCTTCGGATGTGTTCTTTGAAACAATAAAGGCACCTTCAGTGGAGCTCCTTGAAAGAGCAGTCCTCAACATATCTCCTGTTTATAGCGAAGATTGGAGAACTGAGATCATCTCTTACCTTCAGGGTAAGTTCCTTTCAGATGACGAAGCTTATAACAGCAGGATAGAGGCAAGAGCTCGTCCATATGTCATGATAGAAGGGGAGTTGTACAAGCATGGAGTTTGCGCTCCGCTGCTCAAGTGTTTATCTAGAACCGAAGGTATAGAGTTGATGAAAGAAATACATGCAGGCCTGTGTGGATCTCACATTGGATCTAGGCCGTTACTTGGAAAAGTTTTCCGTCAAGGGTTTTATTGGCCGAAGGCAGCTTCGGATGCAGCGGAATTGGTTCAAAAGTGCGAAGGTTGTCAGAAATGTGCAAGAGATCAAAAACAACCTTCATCTTTAACATAGCTCATACAACCCATCTGGCCATTGCAAAGGTGGGGCCTTGACTTGTTAGGTCCATTACCACCGGCTCAAGGGAATTTAAGATATGTTATAGTGGCTGTGGAGTATTTTTCTAAATGGATTGAGGCAAAGCCATTAGCCACAATAACTTTGGCCATTGTCCAAAAGTTTTTCTGGCAGAATATTGTTTGTCGTTTCGGGGTACCGAAGGCCATCACTGTAGATAATGGAACACAGTTCGACTCCGAAGCTTTCAGAAATTTCTGTGATCAAATTGGTACGAAGATCCATTTTGCATCAGTCAGGCATCCGGAGTCAAATGGGCTCGTTGAAAGAGCCAACGACATTATAATGATAGGAATAATGAAGTTAATCTTCAATCAACCCAGGGGAAAGTGGCCAGATCAGTTAACCAAAGTGGTGTGGAGCCACAATACAACAACATCAAGGTCTACAGGCTTTACTCCATTCAAGTTATTATTCGGTGACGAAGCAATAACTCCGGAAGAAGCTAAAACTGGATCAATAAGAGTAGTAGCTTCGACAGAATCAGGTCCTGAAGATGCTTGTTTTGTGGAAAAAGATGCTTTAGAAGGGATCAGGCTTCAAGCTGTGGAGAATATCAATAAATACCAAGCTGAAACAGTCAAATGGCGAGATAGAAAAGTTCGGCTAAAAAATATTGAGCCGGGACACTTGGTGCTTCGGAGAGTGGCCAACCCAGACACAGTGGGCAAGATACAGTTGAAATGGGAGGGACCTTTCTTGGTAGCATCTTCGTCAAGACCTGGTTCATACAGATTGAAGGACATGGACGGCAACGACATTCCAAGATCTTGGAATGCGGATGAGCTTCGGCGATATTATGTGTAACTTGATGTAACTTTTTTATGTTTTTTCTTTTTCATGGCACCCTTTTCCTTTCTAAAGGGGGAGAAAGGTTTTTAATGGGGCCATCATATGTAATTTCCTTTTTTAGTTCTATAAGAGCAAAATCCCCCAAGGAATGTAAATGTAAAAGCTGAGAACGCACCATCGAGTGCCGAAAACTGAAAAAGCGAAGAACCTCCAAAGTCGTTCCTAAGGGAATGCAGAGCTTACACCGAAAAATCAACGCTGATTCCGCCGAAAGTAAAAGGCGAAGAAGCTCCAAAGTCGTTCCTAAGGGAATGCAGAGCTTACAGCGAAAAGTCAACGCTGATTCCGCCGAAAGTAAAAGGCGAAGAAGCTCCAAAGTCGTTCCTAAGGGAATGCAGAGCTGATGTGTGATTGTTTTTAAGGAAATAATGGCTGAGGGTATGGCTTCGGATATGTGTTTGGATATTAATTCGCACATCACATTACATCATAGCATTTGCATTCATAAACATTCATTCAGGCATATATAGGATAATCATCACCATGGCATAAGTGGTTGTTTCGGCATAAGAGAAGAACTTCTTCGCGTACAAAAAAAGAAAGGTTTCGGCAAAAAGAAGAAGCGGTCTTTTATGCTTCGTTGTGTACGAAAAGAAGGGAAGGTGTTTTTTCGCCTTCGGCTCAAAATATTAATTTCGTCCACATCAAAGCGCCTCAATGGAAGGGTAAGGATATATTACGAGGTATGAACAAAGTTCATTAAGAACAGTTTAGCTGTGTTTACAAAAGTTATTACAAAAGTCTCTTGAGTTTTTTCTACAGTCTACTCCTACTGATCTTCACCGGGCTTCAGCTTCGGCGGCATATTCTTTAAGCATCAGTTTCAGCTTCGTCATCCTACATGAATCAAGGTATTGTGAGTAAAAATCAAGTTTGAAGGAGAAGGTAAGCACAAGGTATGATTTCTTACTGGTTCAAGATGACTTCGAGCTTCGTCTCCAGCTTTTTCTCGCCCGCCTTTTGTCCATATCATTTTTATAAATCTGTTTGAAATGCTTCGGGCGAGGTCAGGAATATCGTCTATAATTGATGGAGATAAAGTGAAATTAGGCCTATTGACAATTTTTCCATGATCACAGCCAGCTTTTAGGAAGGCAGCAGCAGTGCCCCGAGAAGCTACCCAGGCACAGAAGTCACCGTGCCCGGCTATAACTTCGTCAAGCTCATCAATTTCACCTTCAATATGTTCGAAGGTCTTTGGTAAATCTTCAGCCGACGGGGTAAATTTCTCGCTGCTAGCTCCAACTGAGTGGAAGATTTTTCTCAGTCGTTCAATACATTTGTTGCTAAATCCCAAACATTTATCTTGAAGGCTCGCCAATAATTTTTTCAAAGCTGAATTTTCTTGGACTTCGGCTTCAAGCTTCGCATTTAGTTCTTGTTTTTCGTGTTTAAACTGTTCAGATTGGCAGAGAAGCTTCGTATTCAATTCCACTATTTTAGCTTCGGCTTCTGCCAATAAGCCTTCATTTGCCTGAAGCTCAAAGTTCTTCTTTTCAATATCAGCTAATTGTTCTTTTATTTTGCTTTCTAAATTTTCAATTATAACCTCGTCCTTTTTGTCTTCCAGATCTTGCTGCATTTTCAAAGCCTTGCTCAGCAGCATGCTTTGCACGTAAACAACCTTCGTTAAGACAGGTCTACATTATTGAAAGCAATAAAAGTCAGAGAAAAGTTGTTTACCTTGAAATTGGAATAAAATAAACTACCAACGATATGTTGTCGTCGGTAGCGGCTGATATCCGTTTCCAGCTTCGGAAAACCGATACTCTTTGATAGAGTACCGATGACCTCAGCTCCAGTTTGATCCCGGATGCAGTCCAATTTCTCATCGTCAATACCTCCGAAAAGAAGAGCTCCTGGCTTATATCCGCAAGATTTGGCATATTCTTTAAGCTCTTCTATTTCGGCCTTCGACAGTTCTTGCCCAACTAAATTTTGAAATATGAAGGCTTCGTCCTCCGAAGTATCTTCGGCTATTTCCTTTCCCTTCCCAGGCACTGTGGCCATGGTTTCTTCGGCAGCAGTGGTAGCTTCTTCTGCGGCCATGTCTAGCAGTATTTTGTCGATGTCTTCAATTGTAGTTTCCAAGTTCAAATCTTCGGCCGAAGCGGCTTTGGTAGCCGCGACCTCCGAAGGTGCGACTTCGACATTTGTTGTGCTCTCAACCGCTGGCGCTTTCCGAGTTGAAGCCCTCGGTGGCGTCTTGTCAATGACTTCGGTCACTGCAATAATCCTTTGTCTCTTTGTTTTGGTTATCTTCTTCGTTTTTTCGGGCTCCTCCACCTTTCGAAAAAGCTTCATCAGTTGAGGCCCTAATGGACTTAGCTTCGCGGGCAGGGGTTCAGTCATTACCTTTAAGATTTCCTCCACGTCGGTGGTAGAGGGTGGTGCAGGAGTCCCCTCTTCATCGGATAATTTTCGCTTCGGAGATGATATTCTTCTCTTCTTTGGAATATTCTTCTCTTTTGGTGGTTCTTCCTCATCTTTGTTCAAAGTTTCGGCCACCCTTTTCCTTTTTTGGCCCTCAGCACCCTTATCCAGCCGTTCATAGACAGGGTACTCAAAACCCAGGGCATCAAACACTCGGTTTAGTCTTCGCTTCGGACGGGTGCCGAAGGCCGCAGTCATTAGCTGATCTTCTTTTTTGGAGTAATTAACAAGTATTTCATTGCACATTACTTCAACTGTGTCCAGCCACTCTTGGCAAGGTTTTTTAAAGTATTTCTTGAACTTGAAATGGTAAGGAAGCCGGACAAGTTCCCCTTCTTTCTTCTCCCCTTCCAGCTTCGGCATTTTCCATTCTTTTAAAGTAGGGAAAACCCTGAAGGCCAAGAACTCTTGAACCAGGTCCCTAGTACTGATATGCTCTGAAATAATTTTAAACTCACCCAGTGCAGCCCAGGTGGGACCTTCTAATGTCATGTGGCATCGCGGTCTTGTTTCTCCGAAGATCAATTCAAGTGGGCTTTGTACCAACTTCTCTTTGTCTTCGTCAACTTTCACATAAAACCACTCTGACTTCCAGCCTGCCGGCCATTTGCTTCGGTAGCTAATAACAGGAAACTTTGTGGTTTTCCGATAGGCAAAATTGTAGCAACCAAAGTTATCATGTAATCCATCTTTTCTAGCCTTCGTCTGGTAATGCAGCTCATGAACTCGACAAAAGCTGTCGGCAAACGGCTCCACCGCCTGGCTTCGGAGGGCCCAGATATAAACACTAAGCCTAACGATAGCGTTAGGAGTCAACTGATGAAAGTAGATACCAAACTTCTTCAATACATCTGCAATAATCCCATGAAGGGGGAATCTCAACCCAGCTTTTAGAAAGCTCTTGAAAATGACTATTTCATTCTTCTCTGGCTTCGGGGTAGTTTCTTCTCCCCCGAAGCGAAGTAGCTTCTTCTGACTTTCACTGAAATAACCTGACTTTACCATCTTGGAGAGATCAGCCTTCGAAACGGTCGACTTTTCGAAGTCCAAGTGGCTGGGCTTACTTGGCATGGCAATGCGATAATCATCTTCGGGATCAGTTTCTTCAATGTTCTCATCTTCTGCTTCGGCAGTTGCTTGTTCTGCTTCAACAGTGGGGATTTCCTCCGAAGTTACCAGTCCGGATCGTTGCATTGCTTCGGAGATGGGAACAGTCTCCGAACCTTCAGCTTCGTCTCCTTCACGCTCAACCCTGGCAGTAGATCGCACTCTGGCCATTTAATTCTGAGTTTGTGGAAATTGAATACTTTTTTCTCCCGAAGCCTTTCCTTCTGACGAAGCAGACTTCAAGTTGGACCTTCGTTCGATTCCGAGAGTCAAGCTTCGGCTATGGTTAAAAACTTTGGCAGCAAAACAGTGCAAATAGCAATGAATGCTGTGGTAACTTCACACCTACCTGTCTGTTTATATAGTGCTGCAGGTAAGAAGGCGAAGCGCCAGGATTTTTACACCAGGCGGATAGTCACTAGCACTCGCTGCGCGGTGGACCGCAGAGACCAAACAGTAACTTTGCAAGGTGGGCCTGACACGCGCTCGGAAACTGAATCGTTTCTCGACAACGAGCTCAGGGAAGGTGTTTTTTGGACCTTCGGCTTCCCGAAGCTTAAGAGGCTTTTTTCATGGATCAAGCTCGTTACGAAAAACGATCTAGCGCCGCGAAAGGGGCTACTGTTGGGGCCATGCTTCGTTGCGCCGAAGGTCTTGTAGGAAGAAGCAGCTTCGGCTGAAGTTTTCCCCAGGAGATGACCGAAGGTTCCTCTTCATGAAGCTTCGGTATTACAAACCGACTTAGAGATAGAATGACCTTTTAATCCATAAAGGTCTGAGTCAATGTTGTAAACTTTTATGAGGGGCATAATTGTAATTCTTCACAGGCTGTGTCCTGTGTCTATAAATAGATGAACAGTACCCCCGTACTGTTCACGCTGACTTGTATTCGCTCGTGCGTCACGCTTGTATTTTTGCCTTCCGTCAAATCGAAGGTACAAATGTAATTCAATATTGTTCTTATTCTTCCATAATCATATAATGATGACACTTAATAATGTTATATGATTATTCGTGTATTCTTTCATGTTTCATGTGCTTTTTCTTTTATCAATATAAATTATGATGATGAAGGTATGTCCTTCATAACCTTCGTCCGAAATCGTTATATCCTAAGGGAAATAACGCTTCGAAGGACGAAGGACATTAACCATTAACTTTTCTGTGTTGCCTTGTTCTTAATTCATAGCATTTGAGAACAAGTCCCCAACAATTATTATCTGTATTCCTTTGTATTCCTTTACTTTCTTATTTATATTTATATGCTGAAATGATGAAGGTATGTCCTTCATGACCTTCATCTGAAGATCATTATATCAGAGAGGAAATGATGCTTCGAAGGATGAAGGCCTTTAACCATTAACAATTGTGTTGCCTTGTTCTTGATTCATAGCATTTGAGAACAAGTGACTAACAATCTTCATCTACATCATCAAGATCAACTTGCTCTCCTGGGGAGCCATTAGTCTCAACAAATACAACGTCACTAGTGACTTCGACTAAACCCGAAGATTTGTTGAAGACCCTATATGCCTTTGTATTTGAATCATAACCTAGTAAAAAACCTTCTATAGCTTTGGGAGCAAACTTTGAATGTCTACCTCTCTTAACCAAGATGTAGCATTTGCTTCCAAATACATGAAAGTATGAAACATTGAGTTTGTTACAAGTTAGGAGCTCATATACCATCTTCTTGAGGAGGCGATGAAGGTAGCGGCTATTTATGGCATGGCAAGCTATGTTCATAGCTTCCGACCAAAACTGCTCCGACGTCTTGTATTCTCCCAGCATCGTCCTTGCCATGTCGATGAGCGTCCTGTTCTTCCTGTCTACTACACCATTTTGTTGTGGCGTGTAGGGAGCGGAGAACTCATGCTTGATGCCTTCCTCCTGAAGATACTCCTCTACTTGAAGATTCTTGAATTCAGATCCATTGTCGCTCCTGATCTTCTTTATCTTAAGCTCAAATTCATTTTGGGCTCTCCTTAGGAAGCGCTTCAATGTACTTTGGGTTTTTGATTTATCGTGCAAAAAGAATACCCAAGTGAAGCAAGAAAAAACATCAACAATTATAAGACCGTACTTACTTCCCCCGATGCTAAGGTAAGCAACGGGTCCGAAGAGATCCATATGAAGAAGTTCCAGTGGTCTTGATGTCGTTATCACGTTCTTGCTTAGATGATTCGTTTCCACTTGCTTCCCTGCCTGACATGCTGCACAAGGTCTGTCTTTCTCAAAACAAACATCTGTTAGTCCTAACACATGTTCTCCCTTTAGAAGCTTATGAAGGTTCTTCATTCCAACATGTGCTAGACGGCGGTGCCAGAGCCAGCCCAAGTTTGTCTTGAAATTAAAGATGCATCTAGATCGACATTCTCTTTAGTAAAATCGACCAAATAAAGCTTGCCATCTAATACACTTTTAAAAGCTAATGAACCATCACTTCTTCTAAAGACAAATACATCAATATTTGTAAATAAGCAATTATAACCCATATGGCATAATTGACTTACAAAAAGCAAGTTGTAACCAAGCGATTCCACTAAGAATACATTAGAAATTGAATGCTCGGTAGTGATGGCTATTCTACCCAACCCTTTGACCTTGCCTTGATTCCCATCTCCAAAGATGATTGTGTCGTGGGAATCCTTCTTCTTGTCGTAGGAGGTGAACATCTTCTTCTCCCCCATCATGTGGTTTGTGCATCCGCTATCAATAATCCAACTTGAGCCCCCGGATGCATAAACCTGCATGGTAATTTAAGCTTGGGATTTAGGTACCCAACTTTTGTTGGGTCCTACAAGGTTAGTCACATATGATTTAGGAACCAAAATGCAAGTCTTACCTCCCTTTCATTTAGGTCCCACATTTCTAGCAACAACTTTATCATTTTTACAATGTAGTACATACGAGGCATCATAAGTACGATAAAGCATAGTTGGGATTTTAGATGCATTTATAGGCGCATGAGAAACAACATGACGAACATGGCGCCTAGGTCTACACCTACCATGAACTTGTGAAGAGCTAGAAGATGCAAACATGGCATAAGGATCAAAAACAACATCATGATGCATAGGTAAAACAACATGACCATAACAACCATCATGATGAGCAACATAATAAACATTAGAGGCATTCTTAACATGAGCATACAAATAACATGGTTCTTTTTGTCATGAACAGAATGCAAACTACTAGTCAAGGGTGCTTTCCCTTTCTCTTTGATGAGATTGGAGGCCCTTTGGCTTGTTAAGTTCTTGGTTCCCTTTTGGAAACCAAGTCCATCTTTAATGGAGGGATGTCTACCAATGGTGTAGGCATCCCTGACAAATTTTATCTTCTCACATTCATTTTTGCAAATTTTAAGTTGAGCATTAAGATTGGCAACTTCATCATTCAACTTAGAAATAGTAGAAGCATGATCATTGCATGCATAAATATCAAAATCTTTACATTTCTTGCAAATAGAAACATGCTCCACAGATGAACGAGCAACTATTCTAACATTTAAATCAGCATTTAAACTATTAAGGCTAGAAATACACTCATGGCAAGTAGACAATTCAGGAGAAAGTATTTCATTTTTCTTAACCTCTAAAGCAAGAGATTTTCAACATTAACAATTTTATCATGTTCTTCATAAAGGATATCTTCTTGTTTTTCTAACAACCTATCCTTCTCATTATGGGCATCAAATAATTCATTGATTTTGTCTAATTTTGATCTATCTACACCTTTAAAGAGATCGCTATAGTCTACATCATCATCAGAATCCTCATCACTAGAAGAAGTGTACTTAGGAGTATCTCGTGTACATACCTTTTTCTGCTTAGCCATGAGGCAAGTGTGTTGCTCATTGGTGAAGTGGGAGGACTTGTCGAAGGCGGAGGCAGCAAGTCCCTCATCGTCGGAGTCGAATGAAGACCAGTCTGAATCCCACTCCTTGCCAATGTGAGCCTCGCCCTTTGCCTTTTTGTAGTTCTTTTTCTTCTCCTTCTTCCCTTTCTTTTCTTGTACCTGGTCATTCTCATTATCAAGACATTGTGCAATAAACGACTAGGCTTACCACATTTGAAGCAAGAACACTTTCCCCTTGATTTGTTCTTGTTGGGGGTACTGCTTGCATCCCTTTATTGCAGTCTCGAAGCGCTTAATCACAATTGCCATCTCTTCCTCATTGAGTCTGACAACCTCCACTTGTGCCACCTTGTTTGGTAGCGCTTCCTTGCTATTTGTTGCCTTGAGTGTAACGGGCTGCTGCTCATAGAGGGGAAGTGGTCCATTGGCAATGTCATCAACTTACCTTGCTTCCTTCACCATCATGTGCCCGCTTACAAATTTTCTAAGAATTTCCTCAAGCGTCATCTTGGTGTACCTAGGGTTTTCACGAATAAGGTTTACAAGATGAGGATCAATAACGATAAATGACCTTAGCATGAGTCGAACAACATCATGATCCGTGCATCTTGTACTCCCGTAGCTTCGGATTTTGTTCACCAGGGTCTTGAGCCTATTGTAGGTTTCATTTGGCTCCTCTCCCCTTTCCATGGCGAACCTCCCCAGTTCTCCTTACATTAATTCCATCTTTGTGATCATTGTGACATCATTTCCCTCATGAGAAATTTTGAGGGTATCCCGTATTTGCTTGGCATTGTCCAAGCCACTAATCTTGTTGTAGTCATCCGTGCATAGAGATGCTAACAAAATAGTAGTAGCCTCGGCATTCTTATGAATTTTCTCATTAATAAATACGGGATCATCGCTACTATCAAAATGTCACACCCGGATTTAAGGGGCAAACCCGGGTGCGTCTCATGTGCGCGCCAAAGAAGAACAACACATATAATGACCAAGTGTATAGAGATAAATGTCACAAACTTTATTACATAGTAGAAATGTCTTACAAAATGAATGATAACAAATAAATTGAACTAATATTATTTCCTTGGTGCCATTAAGCTGACTGGGAGATGCCACCTAAACCTCGTCGAACTCCACATAGTAGTCCTCCTCCTAGGCCACTTGCTCTTCACCTGTGTGTGTGTGGGGGGGGGGGGGTTTATCGCAAGGGTGAGCTCACAAAAATTCATCGCTCAACAAGTGTGGGGAATAATATGCATGAGCTCACTTACAGTGGTGGCTCATGTGAAGTGTAAGGCTGATCAACAAATAATGAATAAAGCTAAGCATTGCTTTTAATAAGTTGATCAAATGTTATTAGCAATTACTAGGTTCTAGTATATACTATCCCACAATAATAAGAGATCAAAATTAATAATAAAACCACATGCAATGCATATGACAAATTAAGTTTACTTCCATAAGTTAATCATGCGAGAGTCCTGAGTCGCTCTTAACCGTGAGCACGACTGATATACCAGTTTTATACTCTAAAGAGGTTGCACATCTTTACCCACAAGTCGTGTTATCCATTTTTCAAGGAGTCTAGAAATCCATTTATCTCTACCGAGGAGACGAGGCAGGGTAGCACTACGAGGCATTTTCAAAGTTCCACTAGTTCGAGAAAACCCGCTACGGATTCAAGAAGAATGGAGCATAGGAATCCCTCATTCGGAATTCTAAACAGACAATTCGACCCGAGAACCTCCCTATCCTCTACAGCGACGCCTCGCCGCTTGCCCCTTTCAGGTAAGGTTGTCTCTCCCTAGCTTTCCTAATTACTTGGCCAAGGGCGTCCCATTCCACCCTTGTGGTAGCACTGTTATCTCAAGTTAAGCTCCATGTTCCAATTAACACCATAATCTTATCATGAACATTAAAGAATAGAAACACAATAATAAAGCATGATCATGAATCATATTTATATTAACACTCAAAACCACATAGAGCAATAGCAGATGCTACCCAAAAGTTTAGTGGTGAACAATGTATAAAGTAGAGCAAACTAGGGTGACCTATTGGGTCCCATCAAATTAAGCCTAAACATATCGTAGTAATTATAGAGAACATTATTGGGTAAAGAAAAGAGTGGTCAAGGGCACAACTTGCCTTCATCGAGCTCCCGCTCAGTGTCTTCAACCCGCTGAGCTCCGATCTCCTCAATCACTTTCTCGTCTACTCGTAACAATACAAACAAACATTGCATAGGAGAAATTAACATCACACCAAACATGAGAATATAATGCATAATAATAATCTACGCATCGTAACGAGACCCTAGGTTTGAGAACCGCTAACTTCAGAGTTATGATTAAGAAGATATGATTTTGCGAAGCTTGTGGTGATTAAATAGTGATATTGTGTTCTTTGTTGATGATAAATTGTGTGTGAAAAGTATTACTAGGAAGTGACTAGTTCAACTATATCTATGTTCTATCCTAAATAGATTATGGGTTAGTCAGATTTGATTATAGACATATTAACTTTGACTATAAATATTAACCTCCCAATCAATGGCTAGTCAAATATTCATTTATACAAAATATGGGATACGACAAGATAATAACACTACTGCATAGATAATATTAATATGAATCTAACACAACTGGAACAGATCAATTTGGAGTTAAAACGACTAAGTTATGAATTTTCTAAACTCCTTTATATATATATTTTTATACCCAATACCATTTTCTTTATTTATTTTCTCCTAGATCCACGATTGTGTGGCTAGGATTGACCATGAGTACCAATTCCAGATAGTACAGGGGTTGTCGTGCAAGTTTCCAAGACTTAAATTAATTCCCTCCCCTCACGCATTGGACGACGGGTTCATTTCTTAAAAATACAGGGGCTCCACTAGAGAGTGTCTGTGATGGAACCTCCCAAGGTATTAGGCTCACCTACAGTTGTCCTTGTCCTAAGGACCTTGGACAACCCTATAGATGCACATAATCACTCGACAAGTTCGGTAACTGTATCTTCATCATTTCGCCCAAGGGCGCTTCACCCATCACGCAGATATTACATCACATCGAAGGAAAGAATAAGCGGAAGCATGCTACAATAACTTAATTTACATTCATAAAATATATAGAGAGAGTATTATTATTGCAATACTAGGGTATTAAGAGTGCATAAAGTATTATTATTACAGACCAGGGAGGCAAAACACCCTCCCGCACACAAGTTTATTGTTTTCAAAGTGCGAGGCCAACGTCTTCCCGTGACTGACTTCACTGCTGGGGTTCGTCCTTGGGTACCACCTTTGAACAAAAACAACAAAAGTCTGTTGTTTCCTCACCAACAACAACATGGGTTCAAAAACCCTGAGTACGGAGTGTACTTTCGCAAGTCTTACCCGACAAAGAAAAAGACTCTCAAGGATATGCTGGCTTGAGAGGGGGGTCAAGGTAAGGCTATTCAAGAATCAAAGACTATGTTTTGCAGAAATGCTTACTAACAGTGGATCCTTAAAAATCCAGTTTTATTATCAAGTTAAGTCATTACCTGCAGCTAGAGTTCTTTCTACCCTAGTTCAAGCACTTGGCCTGCACTAGCCATCTTTTATCACCCTTTTTCTTGACTGGATTGCTACGTGTAGGGCAGTGACCAAGTCTTCATGTCCGAGACGTAACGGCGATCCGAATCGATTAATACCCAGCTAGGGATCTCCAACCACATGACATATGTAGCACTCAACCCTTGCATATGTCAACTCGCCACCAGGGTTCTCAAGACCAGACCGGGTTCACGCCAACCGAGAGCACAGATACACCACCGTCCAGCCTCTTGCCACGGAGGGTACACGCTACTCTCGCCATCTCTCCACTCCCATTGCGTGTTGGCCTTTCTGGTATTGGTCTGCCCGATGCAAAGCTTACCCATGACGAGGCATGTGGCCAGTTAAAATGTCCTCAATCATCAAGCCTACATCGGTACGATCCTTAATCGACTCAGATGGAGACACTACACCAAAACTTCCTTCTCGTGCAAGTCACCCGCCCTGTCTCAGCTTTATTATTTACAAACCCAAAATTTGGTACCTGACAGAGGTACATCTTGTCCGATGTTGAACCCATCATGGCCATGATGGATCCACCATCAAGTTTTATTTTTGAAAACATCCCATTCCATCTGAAGCATCATCTTTTGTTAAAACCAAAACAATTTTGTTTTCTAAAGCAAGGCTAAGCATTAGAAAACCTTTTAACAAAATAGGTAATCAAGGAAGGGTAAACGGTTCCAAGGAAGGAAATGCAACAATTGGTTCAGCACCCAAATCCTATCACCTAATGCATCTTTCAAGTGATAAAGAGTTTAAAATCACAAGGAAAAGGTAAATGCACCGGGGCCTGCCTTGTGTTGTAGGGGATTCGAGATCTATTCCACAGATATCAAAATAAAAACAATTCCCGGCAGGTGGAGTCTCAGTTGGTGGTGCAGTCTCTCCATCTTCGACACTTACTTCTTCTTCGTTTTCTATACATAACCATACATATACATGAATGCTCATGTGATGCTATGAATATGCAATTATAATAGAGATACATCAAGTTGTATCTTGAATACAACTTTCCTTCACGGTACACCTAAGTCACTAGGGTTTTCTAAGTTAACACCCTGGTAGGGTTAGACACTTCTATTCTAAGAAACTAGGGTTTTGGGGTTTTGGGATCAAACAATGTCCAAAGCATACCAAATTTTACCCAAGGACTCTAATTATCAAATTAAACTTACCCTAAAGGTTTCATGATTTTTGGAACTATCAAATAATTTCTAAAATTCTAAAAGACTAGGTTTAAGTCTTATTAAATGCTACATAATTCATGGCTGGGGCTACAAATCTTGGAACTATTTTTATTCAATACTAGGGGATTTTAGGAGTCTAGTAAAATTGGTCTCATATTTTTATCATTTTTCTAGAATTTTCTATAAATTTCCTAAGCCTGACAGAAAAAGAAAAAGAAAAGGAATGAATAGTAACGGGCCCTATCTAGCCCGATTCGGCCCACGTCCAGGCGAAACGCGCCCGCGCGCACGCCCGCGTTGGTGGCTTTACACAGAAGACCTCAGCTTTTTGAAAAAACAGTAAAGAACCCTGGGCAATATTTCCTTGTCTCACTGACGTTTGCACTTAGACCCTTCCTCTTTCTTATCTTCGCAAACTCCAGTCCCCGATGGTGATCGCCGGTGAGCACGCCTTCCGGCGAACCTGTACCAGCCAAGACACTCAACGACCAGGGCTCTAGCTTGGCAGACACTTAATTCCACCCTCGACGACACTAATTCCCCAACTAATTGCACTAATCCGGACCGAAGCATGCCTGCTCACGACGACGGCGAAAACCGAGAAGAAACTATAGTGTTTAGGGCAATCCAGCGCGGTCTAGTTCAATCAATCGAGCCTACAAGCAATAGGAGACCTAAGAGATGCTAGAACATCCAACAGAGGGGCATGAACCAACCTGAGGAGGGCTGACCACGGTGAGAGACTCTCGGCAGCGCAGAAAACAGATTTGGGGGAAAAGAGAAATTGAGAGGCTATGGTGAATGATTGGAGGCAAGGACTGGTTCACTGGGTTCATAACAAGTAGTCGGAATAGGCTGAGGCATCAATTTATAGAGGACGGCTGCGAGGAGGGCGAATTTGGACGGGGAAGCGCGCGCGGTGAAAAGGGGGAGGAGTCACCGGAGTTTGCTAACGTGGCGTTCACTGGTTTACGGTCTACGGCGGTCACTGCTGAATCTTCACGGCTTGCGATGAGTGGTGAGATGACTTAAGGCAAGTCACAACCGAGCTAGATGGCGGCACAACAGCGACGGTCGCGCAGACACGTCACCGGTGCAAGTGGGTACATCGACAAGGCGAAATAGTGCCCCATGTTCATCTCCTATGCGATATTTTTCACCCAGTGTAGTTATCTGCACTCCACCGGGCACGAATCAGAACGGTGGCAAGGATCACAGTGTGGGATCACCGGCAGAGGTGCACTAAACCTGGCGATCTTTTTCAGGTTACTGTACCATCAGGGCGCCTGACAGAGCAAGTTTGAGAGCATTTTACTCCAAAAATCGTTCAGCGCCAGGTCAAGATTGGTATAACAAAGTTGTTTACTAATGTTAGAGCTTCAACTTTGCCACAGTGACCCTGACCTTATCTCCATTGAATTAACCATGAACTGCTTCCAAAATTAACCAAATGTCACTGAACTAAGATTTTCAGAGCTAAGGCTATCTGACAGGCCAGTTTCAAGTCTCCTTTTCTCCCATTTTCATGTAGTACTAGGGCTTACTTACTTGATCAAATTTGTACCCTTTACATAGCTCTACAAGTTTGATGTATTGACCTAGGGCAAATCCCTTATGAATTTAGAGACATAGATCTCCAAAGTTGGCTTCAATACACTGAATTTCAGACTTAGTCACATAGTGCTCATGTGACCCTTTTGCACTTAAGTCCAAATTCCATTATTCAACTTGGAAATTCTCCAATGTGAAAGTTACTTGGTTCATGGTGTTCTATCACTTTGATATTTGCACTTTTGGTCCAAAAGTGCATAAAATTTATATTTACCCCCTAGGGTTCCAATTAGGGTTTTCTAAGGTTTCTTTTAGGGTTTTGAGTACTTTAGGGTTTTTGTGCCACTAAAGCACATCAAATGTGATACCTTGTGAACATTTCTCATGGCTTATGAGTTTTTACTCATTTTGGCTTCACTTTAATCCACTGGCCCTAATTCCAGGGTCAAGTACCCTACCCTAAGGTTAAACACTCTTCAAGTCACATCATCACAACTTGTTTGAAAATTTTACCCAGTAAATGCATTCTAGGTGTAACAAACACATGAAATGTCAATGCACATGATGTTTTTCTCAAGTTTTAGTGCCAATAAAACCAGGGGTGTTATAGTGTCTCGCCCGAGGGGGTACCAGCCGTTCTGAGCCGTCCGATCTCAGTCCAATGGCCCAAATTATAACACGAATCAAAGGGACGGGTATTGATCCATGACCGATAGATCTGAGAACGATGGCTTAGATCTCATATTGGCTTAATCTATCCTGGAGCATTGATCTCCTAGTCGACCGCACCAGATCTAAATTCGCGAATCGGTACGCTCGGCTAATCCTAGCCACACAATCACTGATCTACTGTTACCCGCGCATCCTCTCACCCTCGATCCAGATCGTGGTGGTGCCCACACCGGCGCACCCCCAATAGGTCCCTAGCCCCGCATTTCACAGCAAATCTAGGCGAAATCAATATGGAAAACCCAGCGAACATGATAAGCCTAACCTCAACGATGATGGCACTAGCGACGAGGTTGACCACGACGCAACGCAATCCCGCGTGGCGTCCCACTCCGACGAGGGATCCCCGCCACCTGGAAGGATCCTTACCCAACCTTAGGAAACGAACAGGCTCGCTCCGTGTCACCGAAGCCCACCCACGTCGCGACCCGAGCACCGGATTATGCAGGCAAGATCACCTCGACGGTAGCGCTCGAATTCCTTCTACTTCTCTCACACGACGTCGATGCTGAAAGGAAGAGGAAAGGTGAGGGTTGGTCTTAATATCTAGTAAGTGAGGCACGGTCGGCTAGAGAGGTCTCGACAAGGTCGTTGGGCCAGATGGGATCGCGATGGCGGCGGTTATGGCGCTGCATGCGACATTGGTGGCGCGGATCTGATCCTAGCTGCGGTAGGGTATGACACGCGGGTCCCGCGTGACAGCGAGGGAACTGGCGCGCATGAGGCCTAGGTGACCGTAAATCGTTCGTGCGAGACCGACAAGCCGGGCCCGCTTGTCGGCCCTGACTCTAGGGGCTGGGCCATGCGGCAAGAATGGCTGAATGGGCCAAAAGTGAGGTCTGCGGCCTGGGAGAGGGTTATGGTTGTTTTCTTTTTCTTTTTTCTTTCTTTTCATTGCACTCTCTATTCAATTTCAAAATTTTCAAACTTAAATTTATCTCAAGAATTTGAATATAAATGCAAAAATAGAAGGACCTCAGCATGAGATGCATGTTTAGTTTAATTCTAGATTTGTTAATTGTCATCATTACAAGAGACTTATTATGCAATTAAAGGAAAACACCTAGACTTTTATAATCACCAATACTTTATATTTTTATACCCAAAAATTTGGGTATTACACAAAATGCATTCCACTTTCCACTATTTCCCAAATACTAGGATGAAGAGAAAATAGATGACTACAAATTTTATGACTCCAAAAAAATAGTCTTCTCTATCAAAGTGAGGGGATTTTCTAAGTGGAATAGATAGCAAATGTGCATTTGAATTGTAAGGAATACGAGAATAATCAAACGAATAGTTTTGATTAATCATTTTCTTTTTCGACGAGAATCATCATCGTCGTCGTCCCTTGGTGAAAGAGGAGGCATCGCTGTCGTAGTAGATTATCTTCTTGATGTGCCTCTTCTTCTTCCTGTCCTTCCTTTTACTGTTTGAGCCTGAGTCGGTGATCTTGTCACCTTTTGGCTCATCAATGTTGAGGATCTCCTTCTCCTTGTCGTTGATCACAATCCCCTTGCCCTTTGCATCCATCTCTTCAGGTGGTTAGTCCCTTGATGTAGAGAACGACTCTGATACCAATTGAGAGCACCTAGAGGGGGAATAGGTGATCCTTTAGAAAACAGCTCAACAAAACAAACTTGGTCTAAAATGGATTAGTGAGAGTGAAAACCAAGTTCAAATGAAGAGTGTGAGAGGTGACGACTTCTTCATTTAATTGCTCTCACAAGATGAGTATTAAACATAGAGCAATATTGTAAGTGAAGTGAAGTGCTAGAAAGAATAGAATCGCAGTAAGGTAAAGTAAACAAGTGACCAGGCGATTTTTATCCCGTGGTTCAGTCAAGGATAAAATGCTTGCCTACTCCAAGTTGTGGCATCCCAATGGACGAGGGTTGCACTCAACCCCTCTCAAGTGATCCACTGATCAAGTTGAGTACCACAGTTCTATTTCTTATCTCAAGTTTTTCCCGTTGTGAGGAATCTCCACAATTTGGAGTCTCTCATGCCTTACACAATTGATCTCAAATAAACCACAAGAGTAAGGGCGAGTAGAACCACACCCAAGAGACAAAATTACAACAACATACGCACACACGTCGAGAGAAGAGCACAAGAGACAACGCAGTAGAGTTACAACTTAAAACACGTGCTCGAATCTCAATCTATCAAAGCAAAAGTGTGGTCGCAGTGTCTCAGTGTTCTAGGATGTTCAAAGAATGCTTGGTGTGCTGCTCCATGCGCCTAGGGGTCTGTAAGGGTCATATGAGCCATTAGAGCTCCATTTGGAAGGCCTTGATTGCCTTCTGTCCGCGGGCGCACCAGACTATGCGGTGCACACCAGACAGTGAACAGTGTGTGATTCCTTTCCTTGTTTGGCGAAGCCAACCATTGCCAACCTTGGGCTCCATGGCACGCTGGATAGTCCGGTGGCACACCAGACAGTCCAGTGCAACCTGGTGACCGTTGGCCAGGCACACGTGGCGCCCGCTGATCGCACGGTCGACCGTGGCTAGGCGTGCGGCTAGCACACCGAATGGTCTGGTGTACGCCGGACAGTTCGGCGCATTATAGCCGTGACACCCTTGTGTTTTCCTGAGAGCGACCTATTCACTAGGGCTCCAGCCTGGGCATCGGACAGTGTCTGGTGCACACCGGACAGTCCCGTGCACCTTAGACTGGTGCAGGTTTGGCTAGATTGAGCCAAACCTCTATATTTTGTTTTCTCTCGATTTGGGAAGTTGAAAGGGAAATGGCCTCAAACATTTCCTATAATCGATTTTGGTGTTTGACGACCATCACAAACCTTATGGACTAACTAGTTGCCTAGTTGATCTTTTCTCAGGTGCATAAAGTTCACATTCACATATAAGGAAAATAACCCTTGGGGCAATTCTATAAGTATGGAGCAAAATCTATTTGCACCAGCCTGCGGCGCACCGGACTGTCCGGTGCCCAGGCAGGAGCACCCATCGAACTAGCCACTCTCGGGAATTTGCAGCGCTCCTCGGCTAAAATTCACCGGACTGTCCAGCGTGCATTGGACTGTTCAGTGAGCCCACGAAGCAACAGTCGACTTCGCCAACGGTCGACCACGGTCGACTGCACCGCAGTCTAAAGCATCAGAAGGTCAGAGGCAGTCTGCAATGTCATGTCACACCAGACTGTCCGGTGTGCCACTGGACTGTCCGGTGCACCAAAAAGACAGACGACTTCAACGATCAATAGCTCCAAACCCCAATGATCGGCTGATGTGGCACGCAAGGGACAATGAACAGTGGAGTGTCTGGTGTGCACCGGACTGTCTGGTATGCCCGTCGATAGAGAAGTCAGCCAACAGCTAGAATAGTGGTTAGGGCTATAAATACCCCAGCCACCACCATTCAAGTCATCCAAGCTTTCCACTCTCTACACTCAATACAAGAGCAAAGATTACACTCCAAAGACATATTCAAAGCCTTCAATCCACTCCAAGTGCCATAATCAAGTCAAGTGATCAAAAGTGTTTAATGACTTGAGAGAGGGTGATTTGTGTTTCAATTGTTGCTCTTTTTGCTTGGTTGCTTTCTTCTTCTCCTTCTAAACTTTCCAAGTGTTTTGCAAAGCAAGCAAGAGACATCTAATTGTGTGGTGATCCTTGTGGGGTCTTAGTGACCCGTGAGATTAAGAAGAAGCACTTGACTGGTCTAGGTGATCGATTGAAAGAGGGAAAGGGTTGAAATAGACCAGCCTTTGTGGCCTCCTCAACGGGGAGTAGGTTCATTGGAACCGAACCTCGGGAAACAAATCGCTGTGTTCATTTGTCTTGATCATCACCATTCGATTTGTTTCTTCCCTCTCCTCTCTCTCTCAAAGTTCTCTTGCTCACATTGTTTTGAGTTAGCTCCCAAAGTTATCCGCATTGATTGAGCAACTCATAGCAAGAAGAACTATCTTCCGCACTCCGAATTCACAGTTATTTATTTCTAACCCTAACCCCGGGTGAAGTGCATGTTCAAAGTTTATAATTTTCAGGTTTCGCCTATTCACCGCCTCTAGGCGACTTTCAATTGGTATCAGAGCTTGGTACTTTATTAGAGTTTAACAACTCGAAGTGATGTCAGGAGAACACGCTAAAAGGGAGATGGTCACCAGGGAAAAGCTCAGATCTTCGAGAAAGAAGAATGAAGAAAGGACTCCATCGAAGGAGGCCAGCGACAAGCACAAGGAGCGCAAGGATGAATCTGCCGGCTCCATCAAGTCACATAAGAAGGGTGACAAGAAGAACAAGAAGATGAAGAAGGTCGTCTACTGTTGGGGGTTGTTGGGGGTATGCTTCGTAGCCGAAGATCCTAAAGAAAGAGAACACCTTCGGCAGGTCCTCTCAGGAACAGTGTCGAAGCTATTACTTATAGAGCTTCGGCATAGTGACAGATCTCAAGACGAAGGGACGAACCGACTTAAAGATGGATTGACTTAAAAACCCATGATGTTTTGTGTCATTATTGTAATCGATTGTAAAGGACATAAATGTAATTTTACACAGGCTGCGCCCTGTGCCTATAAATAGGTGAACAATACCCCTGCACTGTTCACGGAATCCTGTAATCGCTAACGCATTACGCTGGAATTATTTTCTGTCAAGGCGAAGGTATAAATGTACCTAAATATTATGTTTTAATATTTAAGTTCATATTATGAAATATATGAATAATGTAATTTGTTTTTAATATATCTTCCCCTAATGTTTAATATTTTATATTTTATTTCGCATTGTTGTATGTCCGACCACGAAGGTATGACCTTCGTGGTATTCTGTCCGTGGCCTTCGTCCGAAGTTCATTAAATCCTTGGGGAAATAATGCTTCAGCGGACGAAGGACACTATTATTTAACATTTTATATTGCCTTGTTCTTAATTCATAGCATTTGAGAACAAGTCTCCAACATTGGCGCCCACCTCCAGTGAACTCACTTCCACTTTTTTTTGAGCTGATGGCTTCGTTCAACAACCAAGCTGGAGCTGCTTCGGTTCCGAGGCTGGTACTCCCGATAACAGGCGGTTCATGCTCAGAGCCAGCTAACAAGAAGCAGAAGAAGGAGGCATAGAGAAGGGTACAGCATGTCAGAGTGCAAGGACCCTTCATCAAGTCAAGATGGTCCCACATCCCAATTACCTTCTCTCAAGAGGACCTTCAGCTCAAGGATTACCCTCACAATGATGCTATGGTTATTTCTTGTGTTATCAAAGGATTTCTGGTCCACAATGTTCTGGTTGATACAGGCAGTGCAGCGGATATTATATTTGCTAAGGCCTTCAGACAGATGCAAGAGCCCGAAGATAAGATCCATGATGCTACACATCCCCTTTGTGGCTTCGGAGGAAGGCAGATTGTAGCGCTCGGCAAGATCACGATGCCAGTGACCTTCGGATTTGTCAACAATACAAGGACTGAGCAAGTTGTGTTTGATATTGTCGACATGGAATACCCTTACAATGCAATCATTGGTCGTGGGACCCTTAATGCTTTTGAAGCAATTCTTCATCCAGCATATCTTTGCATGAAGATACCTTCAGATCAAGGGCCTATTGCTATTCATGGAAGTCAGGAAGCTGCCAGAAAAGTCGAAGGAAACTGGACAGATTCAAAAGCAATCCATAATATAGATGGAGCCGAACCTTGTGAGCAATACAAGTACAGAAGGGAGAAGGCTGCTTCGGCTGATCAGCCGAAGCCCATGCTTTTATGCGAAGATATAGCAGAGCAGAAGGTGCTGCTGGGATCTCAATTGTCTGAGGAGCAGGAGAAAACCCTAATAAGGTTCCTGTTCAACAACAAAGATGTCTTCACATGGTCAGCTAATGATCTCTATGGTGTCAACAGGGATGTTATTGAACACTCGCTCAATGTTGATCCATCCTTCAGACCCAGAAAGCAGAGGCTTCGGAAAATGTCTGATGACAAAGCCAAAGGTGCTTGAAATGAAGTGAAAAGACTTCTCAGCGCTGGAGTCATCAAGGAAGTAAAATACCCAGAATGGCTAGCTAACACTATTATGGTGAAGAAGACCAATGGTAAATGGAGAATGTGCATTGATTTTACTGATCTCAACAAGGCTTGTCCGAAGGATGAATTTCCATTGCCAAGAATAGATTCTCTAGTAGATGCAACAGCTTCGTCAGAGCTCATGAGTCTACTAGATTGTTATTCAGGCTATCATCAAATCTGGATGAAGAAGGAAGATGAGCCAAAAACCAGCTTCATCACCCCTAGTGGTACATATTGTTACCTTTGAATGCCTGAGGGGCTCAAGAATGCCGGAGGAAGCTTCAGCAGAATGACAGTGAAAGTTCTTCATTCTCAAATAGGCAGAAATGTGCTAACATATGTTGATGATATCATAGTAAAAAGCACGAAGCAAGAAAATCATATTGCTGATCTGCAGGAAACATTCGCTAACTTTAGGCAAGCTGGCCTGAAGTTGAATCCAGAAAAATGTGCCTTCGGAGTAAAGAAGGGCAAATTCCTTGGTTGTTTAGTTTCAACAAAAGGGATCGAAGCTAATCCAAATAAGATTGAAGCTATCCTTCGGATGGAGCCGCCAAGCACAAAGAAAGGGGCTCAACGGCTAACAGGAAGACTGGCATCTTTGAATCGATTTATATCCAGATCATCAGAGAGAAATTTACCATTCTTTGAAGTGCTGAAGTCGGCCGAAGTCTTTCAATGGGGATCAGCTCAGCAGAAAGCCTTCGAAGAGCTGAAGCAGTATCTGATAGATTTAACAACCCTAACTCCACCAGCGCCAGGGGCTCCTCTGCTGCTGTATGTGGCATCTTCGCATTCTGCAGTAAGTGCGGCGCTTGTCCAGGAGAAGCTTGAAGGACAATTGAAAAAGCAAGCTCCAGTGTACTTCGTCTCCGAAGTTCTCAGTTTATCAAAGAAAAACTATACAGAATTGGAGAAGGTGCTGTATGCTGTCTTAATGGCCTCCAGGAAGCTCCGACATTATTTTCAAGCATACCATATAATTGTTCCATCATCACAGCCTTTGAAGGATATTATGAGAAACAGAGAAGCTACTGGAAGGATTGGAAAGTGGGCTGCGGAAATCAACGAGTTTAGCATTGATTATGTGCATAGATCTTCGATTCAGTCCCAGGCGTTAGCAGACTTCATCGCTGACTAGACGCCAGGGGCTCAGGAGGAAGAAGCAAGTAAAGATGCCGAAGCTTGGACAGTGTTCTGCGATGGTTCCTGGGGAACCTTCGGGGCAGGTGCAGCTGCTGTTTTAATTGCACCTTCCAAATTTAGAACATGCTATGCAGTGAAACTTGATTTTAGCTGTACAAATAATGTTGCTGAATACGAAGCTTTGCTTTTGGGTCTTCGGAAGTTGAAGGCAATGGGGATAAGAAGGGCGGTTCTCAAAACTAATTCCCAAGTTATTTCTGGTCATGTTGACAAGAGTTGCAAAGCAAGAGATCCGAAGCTTGAGAAATATTTGGATACAGTTCGAAGGCTTGAAGCTTCCTTCAAAGTGTTTTCTGTCAAGAATATTCCACGAGGAGAAAATGAGCACGCTGATCTGCTAGCCAAGTCAGCGGCACAGGGGCTGCCCTTGCCTTCAGAAGTATTATTTGAAACAATAAAAGCACCTTTGGTCGACCTTCTTGAAAGAGCAGTGCTCAATATATCTTCTGTTTATAGTGAAGATTGGAGAATTGAGATCATGTCTTTTCTTCAGGGCAATTTCCTTTCAGATGACGAAGCTTATAATAAGAGAATAGCGGCAAGAGCCTGACCATATGTAATAATAGAAGGGGAGTTATACAAGCATGGAGTCTATTCTCCATTGCTCAAATGTTTATCCAGAGATGAAGGTATAGAGCTGATGAAAGAAATACATGCAGGGCTGTATGGATCTCACATCGGATCTAGGCCCTTGCTGGGTAAAGTTTTTCGTCAAGGATTTTATTGGCCGAAGGCAGCTTCAGATGCAGCAGAATTAGTCCAAAAATGCGAAGGTTGTCAAAATGTGCAAGAGATCAGAAACAACCTTCATCTCTAACTCAATTAATACAACCCACTTGGCCATTGCAAAGGTGGGGCCTTGATTTGCTAGGCCCACTTCCACTAGCACAAGGGAATTTAAAATATGTTGTGGTGGCAGTAGAATATTTTTCTAAGTGGATTGAGGCGAAGCCCTTAGCCACAATAACTTCGGTCACTGTTCAAAAGTTTTTCTGGCAAAATATTGTGTGTCGCTTCGGAGTGCCGAAGGCTATTACTGTGGACAACGGAACACAGTTTGATGCCGAAGCTTTTAAAGAGTTTTGTGAACAAATTGGCACGAAGATTCATTTTGCATCGGTTAGGCATCCGGAGTCAAATGGACTTGTCGAAAGAGCTAATGGCATCATAATGACAGGAATAATGAAGTTAATCTTCAATCAGCCCAGGGGAAAGTGGCCAAATGAATTAATCAAAGTCGTGTGGAGCCACAACACAACAATGTCAAGGTCAACAGGTTTTACACCATTCAAATTGCTGTTTGGTGATGAAGCAATAACCCCAGAAGAAGCTAAAGCAGGATCAATAAGAACAGTGGCTTCGGCGGAGGACGAAGCTGATTATTTTGTGGCAAAAGATGCTATAGAAGGGATCAGGCTTCAGGCTGTGGAGAATATCAATAAATATCAAGCCGAACCAATAAAATGGCGTGATAGAAAAGTTCGGTTAAAAAATATCAAGCCAGGGCACTTAGTACTTCGGAGAGTGGCCAACCTAGATACAGTAGGCAAGCTACAGTTGAAGTGGGAAGGACCTTTTCTGGTAGTATCTTCGTCAAGATCCGGTTCCTACAGGTTGAAGGATATGGACGACAACGACATTCCTAGATCTTGGAGTGCGGATGAGCTTCGGCGGTATTATGTGTAGCCTGATGTAATCTTTTTTATTCTTTCCTATGGCACCCTTTTCCTTTCCAAAGGGGGAGAAAGGTTTTTAATGGGGCCATAGCATGTAATTTCTCTTTTTCTCATTTTAGCTCTACAAGAGCAATATCCTCCAAAAAATGTAAATGTAAAAAATGAGCATGCACCATCGAGTGCAAAGAGAAAAGGAAAAACAGGGAGAAGCTCGAAAGACGTCCCTAAGGGGATGCAGAGCACGACGAAGCTACAAAAAGCCGTTCCAAAGGGAGCACAGCGTAAGTTTTCTGCTCAAAAGTCGTTCCTCAGGGAATGCAGAGCTTACAGCAAAAAGTCAACGCTGATTCCGCCGAAGTATAAGGCGAAGCGCGAAAAGTCAACGCGATACCGCCGAAAGTAAAAGGCGAAGAAGTTCAAAAGACGTTCCTAAGGGAATGCAGAACTTACAGCGAAAAGTCAGCGCTGATACACCGAAAAATAAGCGGTGAAGCCAAAAAATAAATGGCAAAGATTTGTTGTTTCTAAGGGAACCAAGGTTTTGGTTGTGGCTTCGTATGTGTGGGTTTGGACATTCATTTGCACGATACATTACATCATACATTTGCATTCATAAACATTCATTTAGACATACATAGGATCATTGAAAGGGAAATTGAAAGGGAAATGTACCCTTAGGACATTTCTATAAGATTTTGGTGATTAAGTGCTCCACACAAATGCTTTGAGTAATATTTGTGCCAAATACTTAAGAAGTGCAAATCAAGAGTAAAGGTATGTTTCTAAGACTTAGTACATTGTTTTGGAGACTAATGTATTGTGTCTAAGTGCTAGAAACAGGAAAAGACCAATTTGGAAAAGACTTGGCTGAGCAGCCAAGACTCTGCGCAGTTAGGGTGCACCGGACTATCTGGTGGTGCACCGGACAGTGTCCGGTGCGCCAGGCTGGCTCTAGCGAACTGACTGCTCTCGGGTTTCGTTGGCGGCGTACGGCCATAAATCACCAGACTGTCTGGTGGTGCACCAGACTGTCCGGTGAGCCAACAGTCGACCGGGCCAACGGTCGGCCGCGTAATCCGCGCGCGACACGTGGCAGAGCCAACGGTCAGAAGGGGGCACCAGAATGTCCGGTGTGCACCGGACAGTGTCTAGTGCACCAACATCTCTGGATCTTCAACGGTCGGCTGCGCCAAAACAGGAAAGAAATCCGCACTGGACAGTGTCCGGTGGTGCACCGGACTGTCCGGTGCACCAGGCGACAAAGGGCAAGAATTGCCTTCCTGGAATGCTCTCAACGGCTCCTAGCTGCCTTGGGGCTATAAAAGGAACCCCTAGGCGCATGGAGGAGAACACCAAGCATTCTCTAAGCATTCCTAAGCACCAAGACTCCGATTCCACGCATTTGATTCTTTGTGATAGCAACTAGAGCTCCATTTGAGTAGAGAACTCCTCGAGTTGTGTTGTGAGCTCGAGTTGTGACTTGTGTGCGTGCTTGTGCTCTGATTTTGTCTCTTGTGTGCATTGCTCATCCCAGCCTTACTTCCGTGCTTCTTTGTGAACATCAAATTGTAAGGGTGAGAGGCTCCAAGTTGTGGAGATTCCTCGCAAGCGGGATATAGTAAAACAAAGCAAAACACCGTGGTATTCAAGTGGGTCTTTGGACCGCTTGAGAGGGGTTGATTGCAACCCTCGTCTGTTGGGACGCCACAACGTGGAGTAGGCAAGTGTTGGACTTGGCCGAACCACGGGATAAACCGCTGTGCCTATCTGTGTTGATCTTCTTGTGGTTATCGTGTCTGGCAAGAACTCCTCTCTAGCCACTTGGCTTTATTGTGCTAACTCCTAATCAAGTTTTGTGGCATTAAGTTTCAAGTTTTTACAGGATTACCTATTCACCCCCCCTCTAGGTGCTCTCAATTGGTATCGGAGCCGTTCTCTTCACAAAGGGACTAATCGCCCGAAGAGATGGATCCTAAGGGAAAGGGGATGGTGGTCAACGATAAGGAGAAGGAGACCATTTTCAACGAGCTGAGGGACGACAAAGCTACTGACTCCGGCTCGAGTCAAAAGAAGAAGGAAGGGAAGAAGAAGAGGCGCATCAAGAAGATCGTCTACTACAACGACAGCGACGAGTCCTCTTCTTCCCAAAAGGACAACGACGACAATGACCACGAGAAAAAGAAGATGGTTAACTCTAATTTTTCTTTCGATTATTCTCGTATTCCTCAAAGTACCAATGCTCATTTACTCTCCATTCTACTTGGTAAACCTCCTCACTTTGATGGAGAGGACTACGGATTTTGGAGTCACAAAATGCGTAGTCACTTGTTCTCTCTCCATCCAAGCATATGGGAGATAGTAGAAAGTGGAATGCAATTTGATAGCACTGATAGTCCCATATTTATCAATGAGCAAATTCACAAAAATGCACAAGCTACTACTGTTCTTCTAGCATCATTGTGCAGGGATGAATACCATAAGGTGAGCGGCTTGGATAACGCCAAGCAGATCTGGGACACCCTCAAGATCTCGCATGAGGGGAACGACGTCACCATACTCACCAAGATGGAGTTGGTGGAAGGCGAACTAGGAAGGTTCGCGATGATCAGGGGAGAGGAGCCAACCCAAACGTACAACCGGCTCAAGACCCTTGTCAACAAAATAAGGAGCTATGGAAGCACGCGATGGATGGACCATGACGTCGTCCGCCTAATGCTAAGGTCCTTCACTGTCCTTGATCCACATCTTGTAAACAATATTCGTGAGAATCCTAGGTACACCAAGATGACGCCCGAGGAAATACTTGGGAAGTTTGTAAGCGGGCGGATGATGATCAAGGAGGCAAGATACGTTGATGATGCGTTGAATGGCCCAATCCACGAGCCTCAAACCGTTGCTCTCAAAGCAACAAGGAGCAAGGAAGTGCTACCTAGCAAGGTGGCACAAGTTGAGGCAGCGGGGCTCAATGAGGAAGAGATGGCCCTCATAATCAAGCGTTTCAAGACGACTCTAAGGGGTCGCAAGGAGCATCCCAACAAGAACAAGACGAAGGGGAAGCGCTCATGCTTCAAATGTGGTAAGATTGGTCATTTTATCGCTAATTGTCCCGATAATGATAGTGACCAGGAACAAGAGAAGAAGAGGGAAAAGAAGAAGGCCTACAAGAAGGCTAAGGGTGAGGCACACCTTGGCAAGGAGTGGGACTCGGATTGTTCGTCATCCGACTCCGACAACGAAGGACTCACCGCCTCGGCCTTCAACAAATCGTCCCTCTTCCCCAACGAGCATCACACTTGCCTCATGGCAAAGGAGAAGAAGGTAAACACTCGAAAGACTACTTATGCTTCTTCTAGTGATGATGAATCTAGCGATGATGAAATAGATTATGCTAGTTTGTTCAAGGGCTTAGATAGAACTAAGATTGATAAGATTAATGAATTAATTGATGCCTTGAATGATAAGAATAAATTGTTAGAAAAGCAAGAGGATCTTTTGTATGAAGAACAAGATAAATTTGTGGAGGCACAAAAATCTCTTGCTTTAGAAGTTAAAAGGAATGAAATGCTTTCTTGTGAACTATCTACTTGCCATGAGACTATTTCTAGTTTAAAAATTGTTAATGATGATTTAAATGCGAAACTAGAAGTAGCAAATAGATCTAACTCTTGTGTAGAACGTGTTGTGATTTGCAATAGGTGTAAAGATCTTAATGTTGATGTTTGTAGTGAACACCTAGTTTCTATTGCAAAGTTAAATGATGAAGTGGCTAGTCTTAATGCCCAACTTAAGACTAGCAAAAATGAATTTGATAAACTAAAATTTGCAAGGGATGCCAACACTATTGGTAGACACGCCTCAATTAAGGATGGGCTTGGCTTTAAGAGAGAAGCCAAGAACTTAACAAGTCATAAGGCTCCCATCTCCGCAAAGGAGAAAGGGAAGGCCCCTATGGCTAATAGTGCTCAAAAGAACCATGCCTTCATGTACCATGATAGGAGATATTCTAGGAATATTCATTATGATAGAAGTTACAATGATGTTGTTTCACATGCCATGATTGCTTCAAGTTCTTCTATTATGCATGGTAGAAGTTTGGCTAAGAAAAATGTCATTCATCATGTGCCTAGGAGAAATGTTCATGTACCTAGGAAAATTAATGAACCTTCTACAATTTATCATACTTGCAATGCTTCCTTTGCAATTTGTAGAAAGGATAAGAAGGTGATTGCTAGGAAATTAGGGGCAAAATGCAAGGGAGATAAAACTTGCATTTGGGTCCCTAAGACCATTGTTACTAACCTTGTAGGACCCAACACGAGTTGGGTACCTAAGACCCAAGCCTAAATTGCCTTGCAGGTTTATGCATCCGGGGGATCAAGCTGGATTATCGACAGCGGATGCACAAACCACATGACGGGGGAGAAGAAGATGTTCACCTCCTACATCAAGAACAAAGATTCCCAAGACTCAATCATATTCGGTTAGGAAAGATTGCTATTTCATCTGAGCACTCCATTTCTAGTGTGTTTTTAGTCGCTTGGGTATAATTTGTTGTCCGTTAGTCAATTATGTAATATGGGATATAATTGCTTATTCACAAATGTAGATGTGTCTGTCTTTAGAAGGAGTGATGGTTCATTAGCTTTTAAGGGTGTATTAGACGACAAACTCTATTTAGTTGATTTTGCAAAAGAGGAGGCCGGTCTAGATGCATGCTTAATTGCTAAGACTAGCATGGGCTGGCTGTGGCATCGCCGTTTAGCACATGTGGGGATGAAGAACCTTCACAAACTTCTAAAGGGAGAACACGTGATAGGTCTAACAAACGTAACATTCGAAAAAGATAGACCTTGTGCAGCTTGTCAAGCAGGTAAACAGGTGGGAAGCTCTCATCATACCAAAAATGTGATGACCACATCAAGACCTTTGGAGTTGCTTCATATGGACCTCTTCGGACCCGTCGCCTATCTAAGCATAGGAGGAAGTAAGTATGGTCTAGTTATAGTTGATGATTTTTCCCGCTTCACTTGGGTATTCTTTTTGCAGGATAAATCTGAAACCCAAGGGACCCTCAAACGCTTCCTAAGGAGAGCTCAAAATGAGTTTGAGCTCAAGGTGAAGAAGATAAGGAGCGACAACGGGTCCGAGTTCAAGAATCT
Source organism: Zea luxurians (assembly GCA_029449295.1). NCBI lineage: Eukaryota > Viridiplantae > Streptophyta > Magnoliopsida > Poales > Poaceae > Zea > Zea luxurians. Next base: position 761,115 of record JAOPSE010000319.1, on the reverse strand, counting down.
TCAAGTGGAGGAGTACCTTGAGGAGGAAGGAATCAAGCACGAGTTCTCCGCTCCCTACACACCACAGCAAAATGGTGTGGTAGAGAGGAAGAACAGGGCGCTCATTGACATGGCAAGGACGATGCTTGGAGAGTTCAAGACACCCGAGCGGTTTTGGTCGGAAGCCATGAACATGGCTTGCCACGCCATAAACCGGGTGTACCTTCATCGCCTCCTCAAGAAGACTTCGTATGAGCTTCTAACCGGTAAGAAACCCAATGTTTCATACTTTCATGTATTTGGGAGCAAATGTTATATTCTAGTAAAGAAAGGTAGAAATTCTAAGTTTGGTCCCAAAGCTATAGAAGGGTTTTTGTTAGGTTATGACTCAAATACAAAGGCATATAGGGTCTTCAACAAATCATCGGGTTTGGTTGAAGTCTCTAGCGACGTTGTATTTGATGAGACTAATGGCTCTCCAAGAGAGCAAGTTGTTGATCTTGATGATGTAGATGAAGAAGACGTTCCAACGGCCGCAATATGCACCATGGCGATTGGAGATGTGCGGCCGCAGGAACAAAAGGAGCAAGATCAACCTTCTTCCTCAACAATGGTGCATTCCCCAACTCAAGACGATGAACAGGTTCATCAAGAGGAGGCGTGTGATCAAGGGGGAGCACAAGATGATCATGTAATGGAGGAAGAAGCACAACCGGCACCTCCAACTCAAGTTCGAGCGACGATTCAAAGGAATCATCCCGTCGACCAAATTTTGGGTGATATTAGCAAGGGAGTAACTACTCGCTCTAGATTAGTTAATTTTTGTGAGCATTACTCTTTTGTCTCTTCTATTGAGCCTTTCAGGGTAGAAGAGGCCTTGCTAGATCCGGACTGGGTGTTGGCCATGCAGGAAGAGCTCAACAACTTCAAGAGAAATGAAGTTTGGACAATGGTGCCTCGTCCCAAGCAAGACGTTGTGGGAACCAAGTGGGTGTTCCACAACAAACAAGACGAGCATGGGGTGGTGACAAGGAACAAGGCACGACTTGTGGCAAAAGGTTATGCCCAAGTCGCAGGTCTGGACTTTGAGGAGACTTTTGCTCCTGTGGCTAGGCTAGAATCAATTCGCATATTGTTAGCCTATGCTACTCACCATTCTTTCATGTTGTTCCAAATGGATGTGAAGAGCGCTTTCCTCAACGGACCAATCAAGGAGGAGGTGTACGTGGAGCAACCCCCTGGCTTCGAGGATGAACGGTACCCCGACCACGTGTGTAAGCTCTCTAAGGCGCTCTATGAACTTAAGCAAGCCCCAAGAGCATGGTAGGAATGCCTTAGAGACTTTTTAATTGCTAATGCTTTCAAGGTTGGGAAAGCCGATCCAACTTTATTCACTAAGACTTGTGATGGTGATCTTTTTGTGTGCCAAATTTATGTCGATGACATAATATTTGGTTCTACTAACCAAAAGTCTTGTGAAGAGTTCATCAGGGTGATGACTCAGAAATTCGAGATGTCGATGATGGGCGAGTTGAACTACTTCCTTGGGTTCCAAGTGAAGCAACTCAAGGATGGCACCTTCATCTCACAAACAACCACAAGACATGCTCAAGAGGTTTGGGATGAAGGACGCCAAGCCCGCAAAGACTCCAATGGGAACCGACGGACATGTCGACCTCAACAAAGGAGGTAAGTCCGTTGATCAAAAGGCATACCGGTCTATGATAGGGTCTTTACTTTATTTATGTGCTAGTAGACCGGATATTATGCTTAGCATATGCATGTGTGCTAGATTTCAATCCGACCCAAGGGAGTGTCACCTTGTGGCCGTTAAGCGAATTCTTAGATATTTAGTTGCTACGCCTTGCTTTGGGATCTGGTATCCAAAGGGGTCTACCTTTGACTTGATTGGATATTCAGACTCCGATTATGCTGGATGTAAGGTCGATAGGAAAAGTACATCGGGGACGTGCCAATTCTTAGGAAGGTCCCTGGTGTCATGGAGCTCTAAGAAACAAACTTCCGTTGTCCTATCCACCGCTGAGGCCGAGTATGTTGCCGCAGGACAGTGTTGCACGCAACTACTTTGGATGAGGCAAACCCTCAGGGACTTTGGCTACAATCTGAGCATAGTCCCACTCCTATGTGATAATGAGAGTGCTATCCGTATGGCGGACAATCCTGTTGAACACAGCCGCACTAAGCACATAGACATCCGACATCACTTTTTGAGAGACCACCAGCAAAAGGGAGATATCGAAGTATTTTATGTTAGCACCGAGAACCAGCTAGACGATATCTTTACCAAGCCTCTAGATGAGTCGACCTTTTGCAGGCTGCGTAGTGAGCTAAATGTCTTAGATTCGCGGAACCTAGATTGATTTATAGCATACATGTGTTTTATGCCTTTGATCATGTTCCTTTATGCATATTGTTGTTTATTAATGGTGCTCAAGTTGTACTCATGATCCCCGGACCTCACAAGTCCATTTGCATGTGATGCACTTATTTAGGGGGTGGCTTGCTACAACTTGACCCCTTGAGACTAACCGTGTGCTTGAGTTTGCTTGATTTAGTCTCAAAGGTGAATTGAAAGGGTAAAGGTGGACTTGGACCATGCAAGACTTCCACTGCACTCCGATGAGAGGGTAACTTATTCCAAGTTCATCTCCATGCTCTTATTGCCTTTTTACTCTTAATTGAAGATTTTGGTGAGGCTATGGGGTTCGGGGGCCAAAAATGATCCCGTTTTGGTGCTTGATGCCAAAGGGGGAGAAATTAAGGGCCAAAGCAACAAATGGATCAACTACCACTTGAGAATTTTGAAATCACTTGAGAATTTTGAAAATAGTAGAGTTAGGACTTTTGATTTGTCAAAATGATAAAAGTTTTGTCAAAAGTTGATCTCTTGTGGGGAGAATATTTGATTATGGGAAATAGGGGGAGTTTTTGAAATCTTTGATCAATTTCTATTTGAACAACTCTCTTTATGTCTCAACAAGTGTGTTTGACTTAGATATAGGAAATTGAGTTTGATTTGCAAAAACAAAACCAAGTGGTGGCAAAGGATGATCCAAATATGCCAAATTTGAAACAAAACGAATTCTTGTTTTCATTTGCATTGATGTTGCACTTCTTTTAGTTGCTTTTTGTTGTGTTGGCATTAATCACCAAAAAGGGGGAGATTGAAAGGGAAATGTACCCTTGGGACATTTCTATAAGATTTTGGTGATTAAGTGCTCCACACAAATGCTTTGAGTAATATTTGTGCCAAAGACTTAAGAAGTGCAAATCAAGAGTAAAGGTATGTTTCTAAGACTTAGTACATTGTTTTGGAGACTAATGTATTGTGTCTAAGTGCTAGAAATAGGAAAAGACCAATTTGGAAAAGACTTGGCTGAGCAGCCAAGACTCTGCGCAGTCAGGGTGCACCGGACAGTGTCTGGTGGTGCACCGGACAGTGTCCGGTGCGCTAGGCTGGCTCTGGCGAACTGGCTGCTCTCGGGTTTCGTCGGCGGCGTACGACTATAAATCACCGGACTGTCCGGTGGTGCACCGGACTGTCCGGTGAGCCAATAGTCGGCCGGGCCAACGGTCGGCCGCGTAATCCGCGCGCGACGCGTGGCAGAGCCAATGGTCAGAAGGGGGCACCGGACTGTCCGGTGTGCACCGGACAGTGTCCGGTGCGCCAACGGCTCTGGATCTTCAACGGTCGGATGCGCCAAAATAGGAAAGAAATCCGCACCGGACTATCCGGTGCGCCAGGCGACAGAAGGCAAGAATTGCCTTCCTGGAACACTCTCAACGGCTCCTAGCTGCCTTGGGGCTATAAATGAAACCCCTAGGCGCATGGAGGAGAACACCAAGCATTCTCTAAGCATTCCTAAGCACCAAGACTCCAATTCCGCGCATTTGATTCTTTGTGATAGCAACTAGAGCTCCATTTGAGTAGAGAACTCCTCAGGTTGTGTTGTGAGCTCGAGTTGTGACTTGTGTGCGTGTTTGTGCTCTGATTTTGTGTCTTGTGTGCGTTGCCCATCCCAGCCTTACTTCTGTGCTTCTTTGTGAACATCAAATTGTAAGGGCGAGAGGCTCCAAGTTGTGGAGATTCCTCGCAAGCGGGATATAGTAAAAACAAAGCAAAACACCATGGTATTCAAGTGGGTCTTTGGACCGCTTGAGAGGGGTTGATTGCAACCCTCGTCCGTTGGGACGCCACAACGTGGAGTAGGCAAGTGTTGGACTTGGCCGAACCACGGGATAAACCACTGTGCCTATCTGTGTTGATCTTGTTGTGGTTATCGTGTCTTGCAAGAACTCCTCTCTAGCCACTTGGCTTTATTGTGCTAACTCCTAATCAAGTTTTGTGGCATTAAGTTTCAAGTTTTTACAGGATCACATATTCACCCCCCTCTAGGTGCTCTCAAAAATAGGGTCAAACCTTTCCCTAATTGATTTTGGTGGTTGAATTGCCCAACACAAATAATTGGACTAACTAGTTTGTTCAAGACTATACATTCTACAGGTGCCCAAGGTTCAACACAAAACAATCAAAAGAACAAGTTAGGTCTCAAAAGAAAGGAGCAAAAAGGAAACCGAAGGCTGCCCTGGTCTGGCGCACCGGACAGTCCGGTGTGCCACCGGACAGTGTATGGTGCACCACCGGACAGTGTCCGGTGCACCAGGGTGCTTCAGCTCGAACTCTTCACCTTCGGGTTTCCTAGGCGCAGCTCCGCTATAATTCATCGGACTGTCCGGTGTGCCACCGGACTGTGTCTGGTGCACCACCGGACTGTCCGGTGCACCAGCGGAGCAATGGCTATCTGCGCGCAACGGTCGACTCTGCAAAGTGAACAGTGGAATTCAGATGTCAGAGCAGCGAGTCAGAGGGGCACCGGACTATCCGGTGTGCCACCGGACTGTCCGGTGCCACAAGAGGACAAAGCCTCCAACGGTCGACCAGCTCCAAGCCCTAACGACAGGATGACGTGGCGGCACACCGGACTCTGTCCGGTGGCGCACCGGACTGTCCGGTGCGCCCTTCGCCAGCACACTTCACCAATGGCTAGATTTTGGTTGGTGGCTATAAATACCACCCCAACCGGCCACTTCAGAGTGTGGGAGCCCAAGCAACATTCCAAGTCATCTAGTTGACATATTCAATCCCTCCCAACCACATATATTCATTGATCCATCCTATACACAAGATTTAGACCACTACAACCAACACAAGTGCCACAAAAGAGAGAGCAAGCAAAAGAGAGCTACTCATTTGAGTTTAGCACTAGTGCCTTGTGAGATTCATTGAGAGACAGTGTGTGCTACATCTTTGTGTTCATTTGTGCTTGGAGTATTGACTCCCATTGAACTTCCTCCAAAGTTTTGGAGGCTTGCAAAAGCTAGCAAGAGACACCAAAGAGTGTGGTGGTCCTTGAGGGGTCTTAAGTGATCCTTGAGAAGAAGAAGAGCTCGCCGATCTTGAGTGATCGGTGGAGAGAGGGAAAGGGTTGAAAAAGACCCATCCTTAGCGGACTCCTCAACGGGGACTAAGCCTTCGAGGGCCGAACCTTGGTAAAACAAATCACCCGTGTCTCGTGTGCTTATTGCTTGTGATTTGTTTGTCCTTTCCCTTTCTAAGTTTCTCTTGCACTACTCTTTGCTAATTCTATTTGGTGTTGCTTTAAGTTAAACTCTCATTTAGTGAAGCAACACATTGCAAGAAAGAACTTGTGTTATTGCTCTTCTTGCCTAAGCCTTCTTGCTTTATTCTCATAGACTTATTAGTAGTATTGATTTATCAATTCCGCATCATTTGAAAGCAATACTCTTTACAAGCAAGGACTTAGTTTTTATACTCCGATAATTATATATCTTGTTCTAACCACTAATCAAGGGATCTAGTTGGGGGATAAAGTTTTAATTTTCAGGTTTTGCCTATCCACCCCCCTCTAGGCGACTTTCAATTGGTATCGGAGCTAGGCACTTCATATTGAGTCTAACAACTCGAAGTGATGGCTCGTAGAAGATCCCAAAAGAACAAGAAGACAACTCCGAAGGAAAACAAGGAGGTAACTCTTGAGATATTACTTTCCGATTGTTCTAATTATGATTCATGGTATTCTAGAGTGATAAATGCTTTTAGAACCGTAGATCCACAATTAGAACAAATCTTAGACAAGAGTATTATTCCTCCTAGTTATGATAGGAAAAATACTTCGGAGGAAGATCAAAGATGTATACACTTAAACTATCTAGCTTATGACATCTTAAGTAATTCTCTTAGCAAAGAAGATTATCATGCCTTCATAATGAATTATAATGAATCTATTCGTGATGCGCATGATATTTGGACTAGAATTAAAACTAAATTTGATGAGTCCAAACATGATAGTTCATTTTGTGCTTCTACTTCCTTTGGTCCTTGTGATACTAACCCTTGCAAGGAAGAAGAAGAAAATGATCGATGGAGACCAAACGATGAATCCACCTCTCCAAAAGGTTTGTCTTCCCATTTCGATTCCCACATATGTTGTGTGGCTAACACTGTTTTAAATGTCCGGCTAAGGGCCTTAGCGGCAAGCTTTTGGATAAGCTATAAAGGCTATAGCCGGCTATATCTGCAAGCTAATCCATTTAGCGGGTTTTAAAAAACATGACATAACTTTATAGATAAATTAAATGATTAATATTTGAACCTTACAATTTAAAATAGTTGTTCAAATGTTCAATAATAAATCAATATACATGCAAATTCAACATTCAACGACACATGTAAAAGACATTTAATCACTACCTAACAAACATTAAGTTAAAGGGTCTGCCCACAGTTTGTTTTTGGGCCTCAATGTTTTAAAGGTTCGAACAGTAAAAAAGTTTGTGTTATTAGCAGCTAAATCGAGCTAATGTTGTGTATTTAGCAGGCTAAATAAGGCTATTAGCGGCTAATTTTGGTTAGCGCTAAATGGTGCATCTCTTAGCTTCAGACCTCCTGAAAGGCTATAGCCGGCTAAATAGCCGCTATTAGCCGGCTATTTAAAACTTTGGTGGCTAATGAAAATGATAGCGGAAGCACAAATGAGGATGAGGAGGAAGAAACAAGGTTTATGCAACTCTACGCTCACCTAAGCCAAGAAGATAAGGCGGTCATGCTCAAACTTCTAGAAAGAGCGAGAGAGCAAAGCGAAGCTCGTCAAAGGCTAGAGAATATTCTCTCCTTGAAAATGCAATGCTTTGACGAGTTGACTAAAGAACATGAGGAGCTAAAGTGCTCTCATGTTGATTTGGTCCAAAGGTATGAAACTGTTTCAATTGAGCAAGATAACGCTTTACATTGTATTGCTCAATTAGTAAATAGGAATACCTTGCTTAAGGACCAAGTAGAAAAGCTAAAAGTTGAAAATCTAGCTTTTCAAGGAAAATATGATATGCTCCTATGCTCTCATGAAAATCTAATGGATGATCATATCATATCAAATATTGCTCATGAGGTTGTGATAGAAAACTTAAAATCTCAACAACCTCACTCATGCACATGTATTCAAATTGAAACTACATTACCATGTGCTAATGCTTGTTGTCCGTCGACAAGCAAATCTTCCTTTGAGCTAGAATCTGCAGGAGCAAACGATGATACATATCAAAAGCTCAAAGAAGAAAATGAGAGGCTAATAAGAAGCTTGACACAACTAAAAGGGAAATGCATCGCTCAACCTTCTCAAGATAACCGTGATCACATGGTGAAGAAGCTTGAGATGGGAACAACCGTGGCATGCATTAAAACCTTTGAAGAAAGTGTCAAGGACTTGAGGATTGCCAAGAGGAGGAAGCAAAAGAAGAAAATCAATACCTCTTCCAAAAGCCTCAACCATGCCTCCATAAAAGGTAACATCCAAGGTAATAATCAAGTCACACTTCATACAAATAAAAATAAGAAGTGTAGTGAATGCTTTGAAAAGGGGCACTTGATTAGATCATGTCCCTATATTAAAAATGGCTTGATTATTAACAAGGATGATAAACTTTGTTTTAAATGTTCAAAGAAAGGACACTTTATTAAATCTTGTCCCCATTTGAAACAAAAAGGCATAGGGCTAGAAAAGAAAATATTTACTAACCATGTAGCAAGCAAGAAACGAGGAAGGAAGAAATCTTCAAGACTTGAAGATCGCCTTTGCTACATATGCCGAAAGATGGGACATCAATGCAAGGATTGTCCCATTGGTAACAATCCCAATCCTAGCTTGTCAATTAATTCTCATGTAACTAGGCAACCCAAAATTGCAACTTGTGCTAGAAAGGTAATGAGTTTACCTAGTGCTAACACAAAGGACTCTTGGGTTCCTAGATCTTTGTTGACTAACCTTGATGGACCCATCAAGAGATGGGTACCAAAATATGCTTGACAAGTTTTGCAGGAAAAAGAGATGGTATGAAGACTTGGGGTGCTTGAGAGAGTCAATTCAATTTTTTATTAACTCAAGCTATCAATCTTTAATGATCTATATCCAAGATTGACCCAAGGTTATTTTTGAATTGTTATATCTTAAACTCATATCATCTCGAAGGAAGGCATTGATGTTGTAGGAAATAAAGAATTAATCCTATGCCGAAAAGTCAAGACCTACAACATGGAGGAAAGCCAAAGGATGGTAACAATTATGCTTTTAAGTGCAAAAACTTATCATTTCTTATGTGTCTTGTGAAAAAGGAAGCACTTAAAATGTTCTTAAAATTATGTCACCATTCTTTGAAGAAATTCCTCCCATATGGTAGATTGTACACTCTTCATTCCTATACTTTGGCAATCTACATGTTTTAAATTATTAAGCAACTCATGGCATGTTTTACACTTATTATTTTATTATTGCCATGATTCTAGATATAGAGAGATATTCCAAGTTCCTAAAAGAATAGGGTGTCATGTAAGGAATTCAAATCCCTACAACACCTACAAAAGGAAGATTCTCTCTATAACTAGAATAGTGAGACTAATGCTTTTATCTAAGTAACCCATGTAGTCTCACTAGTAGAGAATATGTTTCTCTTTGGAGATGCGTAATTTAACATAAAAGGAAAAGTCAATCCAATGATTTATGTTGTTTTGCTTCTTGCCTATATTGGATATGATTCTTCTACATCTATCGCTCTCGATGTTATGAATTAGATTTATTCCCATAATCTTAAAAGATCTAACTATGCTTGTTCCATAAGATAAAACTGAGCATACTTCTAGGAATAATCTAGTTTATATTATAAAGTTTCCATGCTTTAGTAATCCACTTTTCATTCCTTATAAAAAATGATTACAAAAGGGAAACTAGTGCTTGTGTTGCTATTAACATTTCTCTTGAGCTCACTTATGAAAATCTACAAGAGAGTAAGTGCAAGTTTAAAGCCACAAGCCTCAAAGGGTTGCTCTTCACCCAAAGGAAGAAAGGTAAAAGTAAAGGTATGGGAACTCATCCTCTCAATTAAATATAGTTCCCATCAATGGTTGTTTACTCTAACTTATCATATTCTACCTGTGTAAAGAATAGATTCTTTATTGGACATAAATTAGCTAGATATGAACTCATATCTCTTTCATAAATACACTTGTCCATTAGAATCTAATTCATGCCTTTGCTATATCTGTTCTCATATTGATATTCTTTTAAAGTTATGATAATGAATTCAATATGAAGAAGTAAAATTCCCATGATTGATCAAATATCTAAGAGGTGCATATTCCTCTTTCCAAGTAATGTGCACTAATGTTAAGGATTTTACTTCATGTCTATATGACTTATGGATGATGAATTGTTTTTATTTTCTATCTAAAAGAAATCATCATTCATCATATACTCCCTTGTGTCATTAACATCTTTCTTGAGTATTTTCAATAATTTTGGAAGGAAAAAGAAACAACTACAAAGGGAGGACACTCACATGAAAGAGAAAGACATCATGAGCAACAACACCTACTTGGATAATGAGATCTTCAAAACATCAATGGTGTGGTTGTGAGCATTCTAAATCTTTTTCTTTGTGACAATACCAGGCATAAATTGTTTATTGCAAATCTTATAAGCCTTGATCAAGATGTATAATGCTTCTCCCTACACGTCTCTAAAATAAATGCATCTATTCATCTCATTAAAATTCTTTGATGCATATATCTAGAGGGAGCCTATTTCTATATCTTGATTATATTGAGACTAGCACGTTATCTTAGTAATCTCATATAGTCTCATGTATGAGACCAAGTTTCTCATAAGGCATGCTACTACTTTTCAATCCAACTTGGTAAAATAATGTCACCTTTATCAAGGACTGTAACTTTCAATGTTAAAGTAGCATATTTATTGGATTCTCCTATTTTTGAGCTTGATTGAAAATCTAATGCCTATGTTGTTCTTTTGATCGCATCTGTTGTTTGATCATTGAATAACTTCAATTATCACTTATGCTTCTTAGTGCCTCATGTAATTTCAATTTGATTTCAATTGGTAATTTCAATCGATATCTATCTTGATATGCACTAAGTTAAAAGGAGAATTCATGATATATTTATGCAATTTGTGATCTACTTGATATCTAAAACAATGACTTAGAGAAGGATCACTAGTTGTAGAACTCTCCCTTGTGCAAAATATTCTCATACATTGTCTTGAGTATAGGTCTTAGGCGAATTCAATAAGACTAAGGGCAAAGCACAATGAAGAGAGCATCACTATGTAAAGGTACAAAAGGGTAAAACTCCTCAATCTCATTCATACATGTACCTAAATCTTCCTACATTCCTTGCATATCTTGTATAAAAGGAAGAGAAAGCCTGTTCATATATCAACCCTACTTCATACCTAGTTTAACTTCTCAAACATTAATTCTTACATCTTTGTTTAAACTGGGTGAAGTAATTTTATTGTCAAAGAGCTTAAAGCTTAACCTTGTAACGAGGATAAGCTGCCTTTGTTCCAAAGGTGGATGGTCCTTAAGTCTCTTTGAAATCCTTAAGGGTAAATGCTTGAGATATTTATAACATGCTTTCATAAGTGCTTAAACTGTAATGAGCATCACACTTATACTATGACACAATGCACTTCACATTCTCTATGATATAGACATGATCTCATTAACCTAATTATGTGCACTTGGCATTTAAGACCAAAAAATTTGTATTCCTCTCAAAGCACATATTTAGGGGGAGAAATCTATATTATATAGAATTGTTTAAGCTTAATTGACATATTCTTTTAATCATGTCTCTTTCCCTTGGTACATTTGCATCTTTCTTCTCTCTATTTATGCCAAGGCTAAGACTAATATGTTTTCATGAGCATCTCATGTATTAAGTCTTAGATTGAAAGGGAAATGGAGTATTCGGCAAAGACATCGCTTCCACTCTACATCTTCGGTATTATTCCTCTTTGTCGGTATTCCGCCAGCTCTCTAATTTGGTATAATCTTCACTCATATATTATTTGCCAAAGGGGGAGAGAAAGAAAAAGGGCTTATATTTCACTCAAAGTATCCGTTTTTGGTGATTCATGCCAGAGGAGGAGTTTTGTTTAGTCAAAGGAAAAACATTTGAAACAGGGGGAGAAAATTTCAAATCTTGAAAATGCTTCTCAAAATCTTATGAAATAATAGATTGGTCTAATTCCAAGCAATCTTTGCACATATATTATGCAAACTAGTTCATTTATGCATTTATATATTTGCTTTGGTTTGTGTTGGCATCAATCACCAAAAAGGGGGAGATTAAAAGGGAAATAGGGTCAAACCTTTCCCTAATTGATTTTGGTGGTTGAATTGCCCAACACAAATAATTGGACTAACTAGTTTGTTCAAGACTATACATTATACAGGTGCCAAAGGTTCAACAGAAACCAATCAAAAGAACAAGTTAGGTCTCAAAAGAAAGGAGCAAAAAGGAAACCGAAGGCTGCCCTGGTCTGGCGCACCGGACAGTCTGGTGCACCACCGGACAGTGTCCGGTGCACCAGGGTGCTTCAGCTCAAACTCTTCACCTTCGGGTTTCCCAGGCGCAGCTCCGCTATAATTCACCGGACTGTCCAGTGTGCCATCGGACAGTGTCCGGTGCACCACCGGACTGTCCGGTGCACCAGCGGAGCAACGACTATCTGCGCGCAACGGTCGACTCTGCAAAGTGAACAATGGAATTCAGATGTCAGAGCAGCGAGTCAGAGGGGCACCGGACTATCCGGTGTGCCACCGGACTGTCCGGTGCCACAAGAGGACAAAGCCTCCAACGGTCGACCAGCTCCAAGCCCTAACGGCAGGATGACGTGGCGGCGCACCGGACACTGTCCGGTGGCGCACCGGACTGTCCGGTGCGCCCTTCGCCAGCACACTTCACCAATGGCTAGATTTTGGTTGGTGGCTATAAATACCACCCCAACCGGCCACTTCAGAGTGTGGGAGCCCAAGCAACATTCCAAGTCATCTAGTTGACATACTCAAGCCCTCCCAACCACATATATTCATTGATCCATCCTATACACAAGATTTAGACCACTACAACCAACACAAGTGCCACAAAAGAGAGAGCAAGCAAAAAAGAGCTACTCATTTGAGTTTAGCACTAGTGCCTTGTGAGATTCATTGAGAGACAGTGTGTGCTACATCTTTGTGTTCATTTGTGCGTGGAGTATTGACTCCCATTGAACTTCCTCCAAAGTTTTGGAGGCTTGTAAAAGCTAGCAAGAGACACCAAAGAGTGTGGTGGTCCTTGCGGGGTCTTAAGTGATCCTTGAGAAGAAGAAGAGCTCGCCGATCTTGAGTGATCGGTGGAGAGAGGGAAAGGGTTGAAAAAGACCCGTCCTTAGCGGACTCCTCAACGGGGACTAGGCCTTCGAGGGCCGAACCTCGGTAAAACAAATCACCCGTGTCTCGTGTGCTTATTGCTTGTGATTTGTTTGTCCTTTCCCTTTCTAAGTTTCTCTTGCACTACTCTTTGCTAATTCTATTTGGTGTTGCTTTAAGTTAAACTCTCATTTAGTGAAGCAACACATTGCAAGAAAGAACTTGTGTTATTGCTCTTCTTGTCTAAGCCTTCTTGCTTTATTCTCATAAACTTATTAGTAGTATTGATTTATCAATTCTGCATCAATTGAAAGAAATACTCTTTACAAGCAAGGACTTAGTTTTTATACTCCGATAATTATATATCTTGTTCTAACCACTAATCAAGGGATCTAGTTGGGGGATAAAGTTTTAATTTTCAGGTTTCGCTTATCCACCCCCCTCTAGGTGACTTTCAATCATCATCATCATAGCATAGACAGTTGTTTCGGCTCTAAAAAGAAGGCTTCGGAAAAAAGAAACAAGTTTCATGCTTCGCTATGTACGAAAAGAAGGGAATGTGTTTTTCGCCTTCAGCTCAAAAATGCTAATTTCGTCCACACCAAAGCATTTTATACATTGATGGAAAGGTAAGAATATATTACAAGGTATGGATAAAGTCCACAAACTGAAATTTAATTACATTATTCTTTACACAAGTTATTACAAGAGTTTTTTGAGCTTTTTCTACAGACTACTCGAGCTTCGTCAGTACTCATGGAGCTTCGTCTTTTTACTCCGTAGCTTCGGCCTCGGCTTCGTCATCCTGTATGTAAGTATTATAAGCAAAATTCAAATTCAAAGGAAAAGGTAAGCATAAGGTATGATTTTGTTACTGGCTTAAGATGGCTTCGAGCTTCGTCACCAGCTTTGCTTCGTCCACCCTTTGTCCATACTAATTTTATAAATCTATTTGCAATACTTCGGGCAAGGTTGGGAATGTTATCCAAGTCTGCTGGTGATAAGCTGAAATTGGGTCTATTGATGACCTTTCCGTGTTCACAGCCAGACTTTAGGAAGGCAACAGCTGTGCCCCGAGAAGCTACCAGGGCACAGAAGTCACCATGTGCAGCTATAACTTCGTCAAGATCATCAATTTCACCTTCAGTATGCTCGAAGGCACCTGGCAGGTCTTCAGCCGAAGGAGTAAATTTCTCGCTGCTGGCTCCAACAAAATAGAACACCTGCTTCAGCCGTTGAACGCATCGATTGCTGAACTCTAGACATTTATTCTGAAGGCCTGTCAATGATTTTTTCAACTCTGAACTTTTTTGGACTTCGGCCTCAAGTTTTGCACTCAGCTTCTGCTTTTCTAGTTCGAAGTTTTCTGACTGAGAAAGAAGCTTCATATTTAATTCTATTATCTTAGCTTCAGCTTCCGCTAGTAAGCCTTCACTTGTTTGAAGCTCGAAGTCTTTCTTTTCAATAGCAGCTGATTGCTCTTTTATTTTGCTCTCTAAATTTTCAATTATAACCTCCTGCTTTTTATCTTCCAAGTCCTGCTGCATTTTTAAAGCTTTGCTCAGCAGCATACTCTGCGAACAAATAACCTTCGTTAGAAAACATCTATGTTATTAAAAACAATAAAAGTTAGAGAAAAGTTGTTTACCTTGAAATTGGAATAAAATAAACTACCGACAATGTGTTGTCGTCGGTAGCGGCTGTTATCTGTTTCGAGCTTCGAGAAACCGAAACTCTTTGATAGAGTACCGATAACCTTCGCGCCGGTCTGATCTCGCACGCAGCCCAACCTTTCGTCATCAATGCCACCAAAGAGAAGCGCTCCCGGCCGATACCCACAAGATATAACATATTCTTTTAGTTCTTCTTTTTCAGCTTTTGTCAGCTCTTGACCAATTAAGTTTCAAAAGTTAAAAGCTTCATCTTCTGAAGTATCTTCGGTCATTTCTTCCTTCTCGGGTTTTGCGGCCGTAGTCTCTTCGGTGGCTGCGGCAGTCTCTTCTGCGGCAGCTTCTTCCGCGGCCATGTTCAGTAGTATTTTATCTATATCAGGAACCATGCTTTCTAAATTAATATCTTTGGATCTGGCAGCTTCGGCTCTGGCCTCTTCTGCGGCAGCCTCCGAAGGTACAGCTTCAGTAGTTGTCATGCTTTCAATAGCCGACACCTTCGGAGCTGAAGCTCCTGGTGGTGTTGCTTCGATGACTTCTGTCACAGTAATGATTCTTTGCCTTTTTGGCCTAGATGCCTTCGTTTGTGCGGGCTCCTTTTCCTTCTAAAAAAGCTTCGTCAGATGTAGTCCCAGTGGACTTAGTTTGACAGGCAAAGATTCATTCATTACCTTTAAGATTTCCTCTACTTCGGTAGCAGAGGGTGTCGCATAAGTCCCTTCTTCTTCATCAATTGGTTTTTTCTTCGGAGTCGAAGCCTTTCTTTTCTTCGGAACAACTGTTCTCGCCTCAGACTCTTGTTTTTTCTTCTTTGGTTGATTTTCATCGTCTTTATTCAGAGCACTAGCTACCCTCTTCCTTTTTTGGCCTTCGGCACCCTTGTCTAGCCGCTCGTAGTCAGGATATTCAAAACCTATAGCATCCATCACTCGGTTTAGCCTTCGCTTCAGACGGGTGCCGAAGGCCGCAATCATCAATTGGCCTTCTTTTTTAGAATAATTTCCGAGTATTTCATTGCACATTACTTCGATTGTGTCCAACCATTCTTGGCAAGGCACTTTGAAATGTCTTTTGAATTTGTAATAGTAAGGCAACCGAATAAGTTCTCCTTCCTTCTTTTTTCCTTCAAGCTTCGGCATGGCCCACTCTTTCATAGTTGGAAACACTTTGAAAGCTAAAAATTCTTGCACTAAGTCCCTAGTGCCGATATGCTCCGCGACAACTCTAAATTCAGCCAACGCAATTTGGGTTGGAACCTCTGGTGTCATATTGCACGGGGGTTTGGTCTCTCGGAAGATCAGCTCTAACGGACTCTGGACCAGCTTCTCCTTATCATCGTCAATTTTGACGTAAAACCATTCAGATTTCCAGCCAGCTGGCCACTTGCTTCAGTAACTGATCACTGGAAATTTTTTGGTCTTGCGGTAGGCAAAATTGTAACAGCCGAAGTTTTCATGTAACCCATCTTCTCTAGCCTTGGTCTGATAATGAAGCTCATGCACCCGACAGAAACCTTCGGCAAATGGTTCCACCCCTTGGCTTCGGAGAGCCTAAATGTAAACGCTAAGCCTAACGATAGCGTTAGGAGTTAGCTGATGAAGGTAGATCCCAAACTTCTTCAGCACATCAGCAATCATATTATTCAAAGGGAATCTTAAACCAGCTTTAAAGAAACTTTTAAAGATTACTACTTCATCTTTTCCTGGCTTCGGAGTAGTTTCTTCTCCACCAAAATGAACCAGCTCTTTCTTTTCTTCACTTAAATAGCCCAATTTCAGCATCTTAGGTAAGTCACCTTCGGAGATGGTGGATTTTCCGAAATCCAGGTGGCTGGGTTTGCTTGGCACCGCGCTGCTATAATCATCTTCAGACTCAGCATCAGCTTGCTCTGCTTCAACGGCAGGGACATCCTCCGGAGTTACCAGCCCGGACCGCTTCATTGCTCGGAAATCAGAATAGTCTTAGTAGCTTCGGTATCATCTCCCTCACGATCAACCCTGGCAGTGGAACGAACTCTGGCCATTTGATTATGATTTTCTTGAAATTTTTGTTGTTGACTTTTTTGATTTTCACGAAGCTTTTCCTCTTGTGATGAAGCAGAATCAAAAGCGACACTTCGTTTGAGCACGATGATTAAGCTTCGGCTATGGCTAAAATTTTGGCAGCAAAATAGTGCAATAGCAATGAATGTTGTGGTAACTTCACACCTACCTGTCTGTTTATATAGTGCCGCATGGGGGAAGGTGAATCGTCAAGGTCTCCCGCACCGAGCAAACAGTCACCTGCACTCGCTGAACGGTGGGCCACAAGGTCCAAGAAGGTGAATTGCTGGGGTGTGCGTAACTGCTGCAAGATGGGGCCACCGCGCGCACGGATTATTTTAATCGTTTCTCGCCAACGAGCTCAGGGAAGGTGTTTTTCGGATCTTCGGCATCCCGAAGCCTAGAAGACTTTTTCACGGATCAAGCTCGTTACGAAAAACGATCTAGCAC
Organism: Zea luxurians; assembly: GCA_029449295.1. Lineage (NCBI taxonomy): Eukaryota > Viridiplantae > Streptophyta > Magnoliopsida > Poales > Poaceae > Zea > Zea luxurians. Next base: position 744,167 of record JAOPSE010000319.1, on the reverse strand, counting down.
CGCGAAGGGGCTACTGTTGGGGGTATGCTTCGTAGCCGAAGATCCTAAAGAAAGAGAACACCTTCGGCAGGTCCTCTCAGGAACAGTGTTGAAGCTATCACTTATAGAGCTTCGGCATAGTGACAGATCTCAAGACGAAGGGACGAACCGACTTAAAGATGGATTGACTTAAAAACCCATGATGTTTTGTGTCATTATTGTAATCGATTGTAAAGGACATAAATGTAATTTTACACAGGCTGTGCCCTGTGCCTATAAATAGGTGAACAGTACCCCTGCACTGTTCACGGAATCCTGTAATCGCTAACGCATTACGCTGGAATTATTTTCTATCAAGGCGAATGTATAAATGTATCTAAATATTATGTTTTAATATTTAAGTTCATATTATGAAATATATGAATAATGTAATTTGTTTTTAATAGATCTTCCCCTAATGTTTAATATTTTATATTTTATTTCGCATTGTTGTATGTCCGACCACGAAGGTATGACCTTCGTGGTATTCTGTCCGTGGCCTTCGTCCGAAGTTCATTAAATCCTTGGGGAAATAATGCTTCAGCGGACGAAGGACATTATTATTTAACATTTTATGTTGCCTTGTTCTTAATTCATAGCATTTGAGAACAAGTCTCCAACAGGGGTCTTCTTCTCTACCGAAGGTCGTCAAGACAAAAACACCTTCGGCAAGATAATACAAAGGCTCGCCGAAACTATCATCAACCTCGGCTTTGCTTCTCAAGACGAAGACTTTATGTACAAGCAACGCTGCAGAATGCCGAAGCTCAATAGCTTCAGCTCAGACCAAGCAAAGAAATAAAAGACTAAATAGACCTTATTAGCTTTAGTTGCTTGTAAATAAGCGTTTAAGGGTACGGATGTAATTTTATCTGGGCTGCGTCCCGTGCCTATAAATAGATGAAAAGTAACCTCGTACGATTCAAGATGGATTGTATTCACTCTCTGGCATCCACACCTTCGAGCAAGCCAACGGTATCAATGTAATATTAACATTGTTGATATTCATTTCTATTTTATGGAATATAAGAGTAAATCAATTAATGAGATACAAATATCATATTTATTCCTTCACATTCCTACTTGCATATTAAATGATGATGGTATGTCCTTCTTGACCTTCGTCTAGTGAAGCTTTATCCTCATGAGGAGATAATGCTTCGGATGGGTGAAGGTCCTTAATGTTTAAGAATTGTGTTGCCTTGTTCTTGATTCACAACATTTGAGAACAAGTGACCAACATTGACGCCCACCTCCGGTGAACTCACTTCCACAATTGCGACAATGGCTTCGCAAGGCAACCAAGCTATGGCACCTTTGGCTATGAAGCTGGTGCTCCCAATCACAGGCGGCTCAAGTTCTGAACCAGCCAACAAGAAGCAGAAGAAGGAAGCACAGAGTAGGGTACAACATGTTGGAGTCCAAGGACCCTTCATCAAGTCCAAGTGGTCTCATATACCAATCACCTTCTCCTAGGAAGACCTTCAGCTCAAGGGTTATCCTCACAATGATGCAATGGTTATATCTTGTGTCATCAAGGGGTTCCTAGTCCACAATGTCCTAGTGGACACAGGCAGTGCGGTAGACATCATCTTTGCAAAGGCTTTCAGGCAAATGCAAGAGCCGGATGACAAGATACATGATGCAACGCACCCCCTCTGCGGCTTCGGAGGAAGACAGATCGTGGCACTCGGCAAGATAACTATGCCGATAACCTTCGGCTATGTTCACAATACAAGGACAAAACAGGTTGTTTTCGACATTGTTGATACGGAGTACCCCTACAATGCAATTATTGGTCGAGGAACGTTGAACACCTTCGAAGCAATACTCCACCCAGCATATCTTTGCATGAAGATACCTTCTATCCAAGGGCCTATCGCTGTACATGGAATCCTAGAGGCTGCCAGGAGAGCCGTAGGGAACTGGACGGATTCGAAAGCCATCCATAACATAGATGAAGCCGAAGCTCATCATCAATTCAAGCATAAAAGAGAAAAGGCTGCTTCAGCAGATCAACCAAAGCCCATGCTTTTGTGTGATGACATAGCCGAGTAGAAGGTACTGTTGGGATCCCAATTATCTAATGAACAAGAGAAAACTTTGTTGAAATTCCTGTTCAACAACAAGGATGTTTTTGCTTGGTCAGCCAATGGTCTCTGTGGTGTCAATAGAGATGTCATTGAGCACTCACTTAATGTAGACCCGACCTTTATGCCAAGAAAGCAGAGGCTTTAGAAAATGTCCAATGATAAAGCCGAAGGCGCACGAAACAAAGTGAAAAGGCTTTGAGTGCCGATGTTATCAGAGAAGTAACATACCCAGAGTGGCTCGCCAATACTATAATGGTAAAGAAAGCTAATGGAAATGGACAATGTGCATCGACTTCATAGATCTCAATAAGGCATGCCCGAAAGATGAATTCCCATTGCCAAGAATATATTCCCTTGTAGATGCAGCAGCTACTTTAGAGCTTATGAGCTTATTGGACTGCTACTCAGGCTATCATCAAATCTGGATGAAGAAGGAGGATGAGCCTAAGATAAGTTTCATAACCCCTAGTGGCACCTATTGCTACCTTCGGATGCCCGAGGGGCTCAAGAATGCTGGAGGAAGCTTCAGCAGGATGACTGCCAAAGACCTTCACTCCCAAATTGGCAGAAACATTTGCTAACTTCAGAAGAGCCAGTCTTAAACTAAATCCAGAGAAATGTGTCTTCGGAGTGAAGAAGGGCAAATTTCTTGGTTGCTTGGTTTCAACAAAGGGTATCGAAGCTAATCCAAGTAAGATAGAAGATATACTTCGGATGGAGCCACCAAAGTCAAGAAAGTGTGCCCAGAGGTTGATAGGGAGGCTGGCATCATTGAACAGATTTATTTCAAGATCAGCAGAGAAGAACTTGCCATTCATCGAAGTGCTGAAGTCAGCCGAAGTCTTTCAATGGGGACCAACTCAGCAAAAAGTCTTCGAAGAACTGAAGCAGTACTTGATAGAGCTGACAACCTTAACTCCACCTTCATTAGGAACTCCTTTTTTGCTGTATGTAGCTGCTTCCCACGCTACGGTCAGTGCAGCGCTGGTACAAGAGAAGCAGGATGGCTAGGCAAGAAAACAAGTGCCAGTGTACTTCGTTTTCGAAGTACTTAGTGCATCAAAGAAAAATTATACAAAGTTAGAGAAGGTAATATATGCTGTATTAATGGCTTCCAGGAAGCTTCGGCATTACTACCAAGCATACCATATCATATTACCTTCTTCACAACCCCTCAAGGACATAATGAGAAATAAAGAAGCCATAGGAAGGGTCGGAAAATGGGCTGCAGAATTGAACGAATTCACTATCGATTTCGTTCATAGATCTTCGATCCAATCCCAAGCGTTAGCAGACTTCATTGCTGATTGGACGCCAGGGGCTCAGGACAAAGACAAAACAACTGATGCCGAAGCCTTGACAATATTTTGTGATGGGTCCTGGGGAACCTTCGGCGTAGGAGTAGCTGCTGTTTTAATTTCACCATCAAAAATCAAAACCTGCTATGTAGCAAGATTAGTCTTCACCTGCACAAATAACATTGCAGAGTACGAAGCCCTTCTCTTGGGGCTTAGAAAGCTTAAGTGTAGCGGAGCTGCCCAAATTATTCCAACTTAAGTGCCTAAGTCCCACCTTAGAGGCTAGACCACACTTAAATAGGAATAAAACGTCAGTCCCTCGGATCTAGTCCGACGAGGCCACTAACAGGATCAAGTACCACGTACTTACTCGATGGTGAGGCACAGAGCAAATACAATAAAACATAAAACCAACATTAAGGAGTAATTAGTTTATTACAACATCATCGGAGTGTTAACAAAAGCAGTGATCATTGTTCGAAATGCAGCAGAAAATAAACTAACGATAAATAAACGGAGAGATGGGGAAGCCTATCCCATCACTCCTCATGCTCCTCCTTTGTTGAGGTAGGGTCCCACTCGACTGTCCAACCCGGTGGCAAGATGGACGGCCAAGTCACTCCAGCAACCATGTCCTCCAGAGAACCTGTAAAATTATGTTACAAGCAAGGCTAAGTATACTAATACTCAGCTAGACTTACCCGGTGTGAGGAGTCTACTCCTCTACCTCTAGACATGCAGCTATTTGGGTGAGGGGTTTGGTTTGCCAAAAGCATTAGCTGAGTCTAAAATCAAGTTTTAGATTTTTCAAGTTTTAGTGTGACTCTCTTAAGACTAAATGTGTACTTATCTAATCATACATCGTATCAAGCATTTAGCAATCAACAACTTTTGCCAAGTCATCACATTTCCACTTGTTACTCAATGTAGCAGCATGGATCAAGCAGTATCATTAGCTGCGAGAAGCAGACAATTCGAATCAAGTTTCAACCTTGCAAGGTAAACCTAAACACACGACGTGGCGAGGCACTCCGTCCCCATCGATCCCCTGGCAACAGAAAGGGGCTCACCGCCTTGGCGTACAATGCCTCACTGACCCCGACTGCCGTCGTGCAGTGACCGCACTTGTACCCACCATAACCGGAATGGGAGACCACGTCTCAGGTCGCGTGAGGAGGGCAATCTGCGGGCATGTTCACTCAGGTACTAGGCTTACCGATTTACCATATTTATCGGCATATGTTTAGTACGTTCAAACGCTTGACACACGGTACCACACCTTAATCCTTATTCCAATTTCCGTCTCGTGGACAACCAATCCCCATGAATTGTTGTCCACAGACCAACCTCATTATGATATGAAAATGGATACCACCAATTCCTGACCTCGCGCGAGTGCTAGAAAAATCACTCGACTTCTACCGAGATCCCTAATTTAGCAAAGCAGCTACTCGACCTAGCATACTAGTATCCATCACAAGGGAAAAACCTGAGTTCATGCAACTAAGGTTTCAAACAACTCCTACACTTAAGTGCACATTTCAAACTTACAAACAATAAGTGTAGTGAAATAACATAATAAGTAGGTTATGCATAAAACCGGGGCTTGCCTTCCAAAGCTGGGGCAGGCAGATCCTCGAGGGTAGGCTCTGGTGTTGGATCCTGAGCTACCTCCTGAGCAACTCCTTGCTCCAGCACGAGGATGTACTCCCCGTCAGCGAGATTATAGTCTATCGAATGCAATGAATAAGATATATGCTTATTAATGACATGATAAATTGTAAAGGTTATGCATGGTAAAATAGCACTAAGTTGAGTGAGACTCTAGGGTTTCTTTTGGGTATACCTAAGGGTTTTAGACTGTCATCTTTGAGATTTTGAAGGAAGTCACACTTTTTTAATTATATTTTTATGCTCCATGAGATATTTAAAAGGGTTTGGTTGCACATCATCTAATTCTACTAACATTTTCCTTTTTCTTGTGCTTCTATTTAAGCATTTTTGAACTATCATGGTTAGTTAACATTTTTCAAAAATGTCATAAAAATTACAGTGGGTAAACCCTTACCTCTGTGGGTTATCCTAGAAGTTTGATGCTGAAATAAATTCAGACACTACTTGTGTAAAATTATCAAAAGTAAGGGGAAAAAGGGCACCTTATACTATAGCTCTAATTTAGGTGAGGTCTCTGCACTAAATTTTATTTTTGTCAAGATTCATAGGTGATATTAGGCCTTTGTGTTAAAAATCGAAAAAGACCTACTGAATATTTAGTTGTGATTTTCTAAAGTTTAATGCCAAAAAGGTACTTATAACTAACTTGTTATTTGAAAAATATCAAACAACAGAACTCATATTTTCCTATAATCATAATAACAAAATATTAGTTATCCCAAGGCTGGGGGTGGTTTCTCCTCAGGATTTTTTTCTAAGATTTTTTCTAAGTTTTCATTGTTTTAATAAAATAAAAGAAATTGCATTTCTTTTGCACTAACAGAGGGTCTAATAAAATTTTCCAGTGAACTATACTAAATAAGTGAGCTAGCAAAAATGTGGTTGCCCCTGGTTCTTATTTTAACTACCTTTTCTTATTTTCTTTAACTTTGGGCTAAAAATGATTTAAATGGCAAACCCTACCTTAATTTGGTGTACTGAGGGGTGTACTATTTTTAAACAGGTTAGGGAGTGATTAAGTACTTCTTTGATTTTTCTTAACCCCAGTCTAACAGTGTAACTATTTTTCCCTCTTTTATTTAGCTTTTGGCCAGAACACTATTTAATTCAGAACTTTAAATTCTTCTACAACACTTAGGGGGTTTTGTATTTTTCCTAAGTAGTTTACCTTATTTAGAATCTGGCAAAATTGGTTTGACTAAATTTGGTTGAACAAAACTGAAGCTATGAATTTTACAAGCTCTGTTTGTATTTAAAAGAGAAATGTTTAAAAGGTTTTCTGGAAAACCAGTTTACACCGAGGACCTTGGGCTTTTCCTAAAACAATCCTTTAACTTATACCCCTACTCAACTATTCATCTAAGTCTCTGACAATTCAAACCCCCCTGACTTCTTTTCCTTCTTCCCCGAGGTCCCTCCCCCCTTTTAAACAGTACCCGCAGAAGAAAACAGGGCGGCGTGGCTTACCGGCGGCGAGGGAGGTCCGGCGAAGGACGGGGTTGGCTTCGGGAAGTCCTTGTGGTCATGACGAGGTACGACTCGACGACGGTGATGGTCGGAATCGGCCGGTCCACGTGCGCAGGCGGGCGAGCTCGTCGGCGGCAGGTGCTCCAGCCTATCCACGACGATATAGTTCAATCTAAGGGCACGAGAAGCTTCACGGGGTGCTAAGGAGTCTACCCGTGCAAGGAATTGAAGAAAGGCTCACCGTGGAGCCCGGTCTACGTTCGCCGGTGGTCGGGTGAAGTTCAGTGACCTTGATTTAGTGTCTCCGGCGAGGCAGAGCTCGATTCCTCGCTCTGGGAGCTTCACCGAGGCACGCAGAGTCTCTTTCGAGGGTCGAACGGGGCTGGGAAAGGCTCGGTTGGTCGGTCTACGGTGGTGGGTGCTCGGGCGGCCGCTGGCACGCTGTGCACTGGGCAAACGCCGGTGATCTTGCGCTCCGGTGAGGTCGAGAGCGAGCGGGGGCGTACGGTTGAAGCCTTGGCTGGCTTTATAGGCGCGAGCGCGGGCAGTGGCACGGGCTCGGCTTGGCGTGACGCAGGGCGTGCTCTGGCGAGTTCAGGGCGCATTGAACACGTGTAGGTGTGTTTCTGCCCTTGTTCAAAAGCTTGCTGAGATCGCAAACGTGCGAATCTTGGCAAAAATGCGGCGCAGACCTCTTCCTGGCACCTAGGGTTGTCTCTTGTATGTGAGTTTCAATGGCAGATATGCCCTAGGTAGGGAGATTTGCGGACGCCAATTCTGGGTTGTCTCACTGTTCACCCCGAGACAAAAGTGCTGTCAAATCGTGTCAAACGAATTTGGCTCGGGTTCAAACTTTTCCAGTGGGTTCCTTAGGTGGTTTGGCTCCTTTTTGATATTCAGACCAAGTGGTTTTGGCGCCATTTACTAAGTGAACACGCCTGATCTTTAGATTAGGGTTTATTTTTGACTTAGAGAGGATTAGAGAGTTCTAGTGTGCTTTCCACTTAAAGATTGGATTTGGGGTCTTTAAGGGGCCTTTTTGTAATGTTTCCCCTCTGCATTTTGTAGATTATAATGTTACTTAAACTTTGGTTAAGGGTTAACTCATGATTTGCACATTTGCTTAACCTTTCCCTTAAACCAGGGTTTTGGGAGTTAAGGGCTTAAGAAGGGTCTAGGGTTTAATCTTCTCTTGCCCAAGGTGATAATTGCATAAATGCTTGGGTAATGCTTTTGTCATTAACATTCTTAGTTAATACATGGTTTCCAAGGTTTTTTTGGGGCTCCCTCTCCTCCACTTAAACACATGTGATAACAAGTCATGGGTGCAAGTAGGGCCTTAGTAACACCTGGGGTGTTACATTAAGGCAATGGGAATAAGAAGGGCAATACTCTAATCCGACTCACAAGTCATCTCAGGACACATTGACAAATTAGCAAAGGGACCCGAAGCTAGAAAAATATTTGGACACAGTCCGAAGGATGGAAGCCTCTTTCGAAGGTTTCTCTATAAAAAACATCCCGAAGGAGAAAACGAGCACATAGATATGTTAGCCAAATCAGTGGCACAAGGGCTTCCGTTACCTTTGGAGGTGTTCTTTGAAACAATAAAAGAACCTTCGGTCGAGCTTTTGGAAAGGGCAGTGCTCACAATCTCACCAGTGCACATTGAAGATTGGAGGACTGAGATTGTATCTTTCCTCCAGGGCAATTGCCTTTCAGATGACGACGTTTACAATAAAAGAATGGAAGCAAGAGCATGACCCTATGTAATTATAGAGGGGGAATTATACAAATAAGGAGTCTGCTCTCCATTGCTCAAATACTTGTCCAGAGCCGAAGGTCAAGAATTGATGAAGGAGATACATGCAGGATTATGTGGAGCTCATATTGGGTCTAGGCCTCTACTGGGGAAGGTTTTTAGACAATGATTTTACTGGCCGAAGGCAGCTTCGGATGCAACAGATTTGGTTTAAAAATGTGAAACTTGCCAAAGATGCGTCAGAGACCAGAAACAACCTTCGTCTCACTACAGGAATCCTATTGATTCCCGTCGGCCAGGGTAATTCCCGTCGGCCAGGGAGAAAACCGACGGAGATAATGTAACTCCCGTCGGCTACAACGCAGCCGACGGGAGTTAACTTAACTCCCGTCGTCCAGAAAGTAGGCCGACGGGAGTTAACTTAACTCCCGTCGGCTAGAGCGTAGGCCGACGTGGATTACTTAACTCCCGTCGGCTAGAGCTCAGGCCGACGAGGATTAGCCGTTTATGAGCGCGGGTTCACCCGCGCAGACGCATTCTCTCTGTCTTCAACCCACCGAGCCGCCATCGCCTCTTGCGAGCCCCGCCGCCGCGCCTCCCCAAGCCCCGCCGCGCCTCCCCAAGCCCCACCGCGCCTCCCCAAGCCCCACCGTCGCTTGCCCAAGCCCCGCCGCCGTGCCTCCCCAAGCCCCGCCGTCGCCCCGACCCCGCGCGTCCGCAGCAGCCCCAGCCCCAGCCCCGTCCGCCGCCGCCCCTGCCCCATCCACCGCCGCCGCCGCCACTCCCCTACCGGCCCCGCGCCGCCCCTAACGGCCGGCCGACCACCACGCCGCCCCTGCCGGACCCCGCCGCCGCCGCAATAGCCTCCCCCGTCGGCCTCCTCCACCGCCGCCCATCGCTCCGACCGGCTCTCCGAGCACCACCACAGCCCCAAGTCCGCCGTCGCCTTCGATCGCCTCCCCGAGTGCCGCCGCCGGTCCCGACCGCTTCCCCGAGCGTCGTTGCCGCCTTGTCATTGAGGTATACATCCTAAATTGTGAATACGAGTGTGATTATAATAGTTAAATATGTGTGTAGATGTTTATTTTCGTCGGTTTTTTATGGCCGACGGGAGTTAAGTTTCATGTGATTAGAGTTAATTTAAAATTGTTAATTGTTTATTGATTAGATATAACTTATAATATTAGGATGTATGAAGGTTTCAATATTGATAAATTTGATGCTATTGTTAATAAATTTGATGTTCTGAAAATATTATTTAATTTAATGGATTTAATGTTGCAAATATTGTTTATTTTCGTCGGTTTTTATGGCCGACGGGAGTTAACTGTAATGCGATTACAATTTATTTAATATTGGTATTTGTTGCAAATTAGATGTTCTGAAAATGTTGCAAATATTGTTTATCTAAATTTGGATGTTGCATTATTGTTAATTAATGAATATCATGTTATTGTGTTGAAGGTGATGTTATGTATATATATATATATATAGTTTTACTACTTACCTATAGATGTATGTGTGACGTGTAGAAACATGAATGTCTCACACGCACTCTTTACTCGTACACACAGCCGCAATAATGGGTGATAGACATGATTGGATGTATGAAGGTTTCAAGAACGGTGGGTGTCACACAAGTGAATGGTTTGCCAAGACGCAGATGTTTCTGGACCATGCAACTGCTTTGTCATAAATAGATAATATTAGGTGTCCATGCAATAAATGTAGAAATATGACGAGCCACACCAAGAGGCAGGTCACACTACACCTGTGTTCGCATGGTTTCGTGCCAGGCTATAAGGTCTGGTATCTCCATGGTGAAGATGATGTTGATAGGATGAACCAGATGCTTGAGGATCTGCAGCCTGAACTGGCACCAGATCATCATGATTCACCTACACCGGAGGTTCAGAAGTTCTTCGACCTACTCAAAGCGTCAGAAGAGCCTCTTCACGGGCACACTGTCGTGACCGTACTGGAATTCGTGACCCGGCTGATGTCAATCAAGTCCAAGTTTGCATTCTCAATTAATTGTTACAAGGAGCTTGTGGATTTGATTAGCGAGGTTCTTCCTACGGGTCACAAGATGCCCAAAGACATGTACCAGTCCAAGAAATTGCTTGAAGGTCTTGGTATGGAGTATGAGAAGATTGATGTTTGCTAAGACAACTGTATGCTTTTTTGGAAGGAACATGGCAAAGAACAGAAATGCTTAAAATGTGGGAAGTCGAGGTACGTGGAGCTTGTAAATGAAGATGGGGAGAAGGTGGTGACAAAGGTTGCACATAAACAGCTTCGGTACATGCCTCTCACTCCTAGAGTGAAACGTTTGTTTCTCTCGAGGAAGACCACTATGCACATGAGGTGGCATAAAGATTGTACGGACAAACAAGATGGGTTAATGGTGCACCCGTCAGATGGTGATGCATGGAAGGCTCTTGACAAATTTGATCCAGATTTTGCCAGCGATGCAAGAAACGTTCGTATCGGCTTGGCAACTGATGGTTTCACGCCGTTCAATATGACCGCTGCGTCGTATTCATGTTGGCCTGTCATTGCCATACCGTACAACCTTCCACCTGCTCTTTGCATGAAATATGAGTTTATGTTCCTATGTCTTGTTATACCTGGTCCTGAGCATCCTGGCGTACTCCTCAATGTGATGCTTCAACCACTGATTGAAGAGTTAAAGAAGCTATGGCAAGGTGTGGAAGCCTATGATTGCTTCAAGAAGCAGAAATTCAATCTTCGTGTTGCATATCTGTTCTCGGTTCATGATTTTATGGCGTATGGTATTTTCTCTGGATGGAGCGTGCATGGTAGATTGACGTGTCCTTATTGTGCTAAAGATACAGATTGTTTTCGTCTTAGTGCTGGTGGCAAGATATGTTACTTTGATTGCCATAGATGTTTTCTACCCTTCAATCACCCCTTCAGAAGGCAGAGAAAGGAATTTAGGAAGGGCACCATCGTCACGAAGGGACCGCCCAAGCGACGTAGTGGGATAGAAATTACAGAAGAGCATATGAAACTTGTCCTAGACGAGAGTGGGAAAAGGTATCAAGGTTTTGGTGAGGAGCATAACTGGACTCACATATGTGGCTTGTGGGAGCTTCCTTATGCTAAGTCATTGATTTTGATGCACAACATCGACGTCATGCATCAAGAGAGTAACTTTTGCCAAGCCCTCATAAATACATGCATGGATTTCCCTGATAAAACGAAAGACAATGACAAGGCACGCATGGACTTAGCAGTGATATGTGATCGTCCAACCCTAGTGCTTAGAGAAAACGGAGGCAAACCAAAAGCTGACTATTGTCTGAAATCTAAGCAACAGAAAGAAGTGATGAAGTGGATGAAGGATATTAAATTCCTCGATGGTTATGCCGCTGGTTTTAGAAGATCTGTGAACTTGAAGACAATGAAGATGAATGGACTGAAGAGCCATGACTTCCACATAATTATGGAGAGGCTCATGCCTGTAATGTTTCGTGGGTACATTTCCGAAGCTGTGTGGAAAACGTTAGCTGAAGTTAGCTATTTCTATAGACAGTTGTGTGCTAAAGAAATCAGAAGAGATGTGACGGAACAGCTGGAGAAAGAGGCACCGGTGCTTTTGTGCAAATTGGAAAAAATATTTCCACCGGGTTTCTTCAATCCTATGCAGCATCTCTTTATACATCTTCCATATGAGGCTAAGGTCGGTGGTCCTGTTCAGTATAGGTGGATGTTTCACATAGAAAGAGCATTAAAGAAGCTTAGAGCAATGGTGGGCAATAAGGCAAGAGTTGAAGGATGTATTGCGGAACAATTTAAACTAAAGGAGGTAGCACACTTCACAAGTTGTTACTTTGCAGAAGAACATAATGTATTTGCTCGAAAGAAAAGGTACCATGATGATGAATGAGAGATGCCTCCGTGTAGTGATCTTTCGATTTTTCAGACAAACGGCAAAGCCGTTGGTCCACCCAAGGCATATCACCTCAGTATGGAAGAACGGAAGTCTGCTTTACTGTACATGTTCACGAATATGCCTGAGGTGGAGAAATACTTTGTGTAAGACTTGTTTTCTTAAACTGTTCATATGTGAATTAGTTTATGTTATCAAATATCTCATGTCATACAATAATATTTGACAGCGAGTTTGATGAACAAAACATGAGGTGTCTCGGTAGGCCAACAACGAGAGACATAGACAAATTGCGACGCGATGGTATGCATGGGCGACCTAATTTCATTATGTGGCTTTGGGACCGTGTAAGTCTTAATTATGTGGCTCCAAGAGCTAATTTCATTTAACTAATATTACAGAATTTGCTAATGCTTTGTGGCATGATTGACAGTTTGGGGAGGAAATGAATTTGAATGATGACTTACGTCAGTTATCTATTGGAAGCATAACTGCCAAAAGCTATGGACGTTACGACGTCAATGGATATCGCTTTCGTTCAAGCATTTTCGAATCAAGTCATCCTATGGCCGCCACTCAAAATAGTGGAGTCGTTACTAGGGCAACCGACATGGAAGGACACGAAGCCTGCTATTACGGGAAAATCAAAAATATAATCGAGATTACATTTGCTGGAAATAAGCCTTTAGCGCTAGTTTTCTTTGAGTGTAAATGGTATGACCCGAAGTATTATAGGACCGAATTTGGGATGACACAGATCCAACCTGAGAAATTGCTTCAAGGACACGACACGTATATCCTTGCCCATCAAGCAGACCAAGTTTATTTCTCGACATATCCATGCAAAAAGTTGTCTAAATGGAGGGTTGTGTACAATGTAAATCCCCGCGAACGCCTATACACTCCTGGTGAGGACGAATATCAAATTGGTCACCTTGAGCAGGTTGATGAGGTGTTTCAAGAAGAAGAGTTGCCAATTAGTTTTCATATTGATCCTGCATCGGCATTAGATTCACTAGTTGCAGACGTTAACGACTTAACTTTTCCCGAGAGACGGAGAAGACAACCTGTTAGGAGAAAAGTTACATGGCGACCTCTGCGTAGAAGAGAACAAATAGATCCGGATTTTGATGATATTTAACAAGTAAAGTTGTTTTGTTATTTCATTTGTTTATATTTTAAGTATTATGTCATTTTTGATGCACTAATGAATATTTTCTTATTTTTTATGCAGGATGCCGCCAAAATCAAAGAAGTCAGTGAAGGGGTTGTTCAAGGGCCTGGGCCTTTTTCAGGGCAGTTCTTCGAGCAGCAGCAGACGTCGAGAGCTGTTGAGCGCGGTACATGGAGATGAGGTAACATATCTTGTACAAATAAATTTGTTTACATATTTACAAATAAATCTTGAGTTGTATGTACCAGGATGAGCAGCACACTGAGGAGCAGCACATTGAGGAGCAGCAGCACAATGAGGCTGAGCAGCACAATGAGGAGGTGGAGCACAATGAGGAGGTGGAGCACGTGACATGGGACCAGGCCGCACAGCATCACTAGCCATTGGACCAGTGGGACCACCAGAGAGAGCAGCAACAGGCGTGGGACCAGTGGGGCCAACAGGGCGAACCGGCTGACAACCTGATGGATGATGGCTCGGGAGGCTCTTCAGCGACACGCACACGTCGCTCAAGAAAAAGCCACTCAGTAAAGCCTCGTCACGCGATAGAGCGAGAGGCTGATAGGACTTTAATCATGCCACTTGGAGATCGGTGAGTGTAATATATTAACTTATCTCATATAACTATTATGTGTATTATTAATGTTTTTGTGTAATGCAGGAATTGGGAGGACCTGTCCTTCGACGGCAAGGGACACCACACTCAGGTTAACCTTACATTGGGTTCTCTTTGCCGCCTTCACTACCCTGGTATAGTGAAGGTGTCAAACGGTGATACCGAGGATGAGGTGCTCGTCAGTACCTGGGACGAGTACAAGTTTAAAAAGGAACGAAACCACACTGACAGACAGGGACTTGTGCGTAATGACTTTTGGGTATGAATTCTTTATTATTTTTGTTATGTTTCTTAATATTGTAAATCTATGACTTATACCATTGTATTTGTATTCTTTATGTTGTAGCTTCGATATTGGTTGCCTGACGGAGAGGATTACATGGGGCACGCTGAACGTGTCTTCCAAAACAATGCAAAGAAGCTGGTGAAGGATGCCATATACTATGCGAGAATTCAGGCTACAAACCTGTATTTTCAAAAGCATCCACAAGAAGCAGGCCCCTTGAGTAAAAAGGAAGGGTCCTCAAAGATATATTTGACTGAGGATCAATATCGTGAGGTTAGTATTTAATTTGTTTTACCCTTTATATTGATTGTTGTGATTGATATAATATGTAACATTGTGTGTGCAGGTGATGGTTCCATGGATGGCGCCCGTGCCTGATGCGTACTATGCTTGGTGCCGATATTGGGCTTCCGAAGGCTTCCAGAAAGCGTCAGCGCATCACAGACAATGTCGAGGAACCAATCCTAACCACAAGTTTGGCGGTGATGACATGATACGAAAAGCTAAAAGAATGGTAAGTTTGATCTAGCTATGTCGATCAGCAAATAGTACGATTTCTTATGAATGTTTTTTGTTTATACAGGAAGCTACAAGTGGCCAAAAGCCTAGTGACATTGAGGTCTACCAGGAGGGCCACAAAGGACCAAACCCGAACAACCCTGACCAGCTCTGCAGCCAGACAGCCACGGATCGCTTGGTAAGTTTTGGCCCAAAAGTACAAACGTTCAAAGTATAGAAATTCCTGCATTTGTAAGGTTGTGAATGATGTATAGGCGGCATATGGGGAGGAGATGGTTCGTCGCCATGGCCCTGACTTCGACTAGCGTCATGAACCGGTGGATCCCTCGGTGGTGTACGCAAGTGGTGGTGGCAATGCGCATGGACGGTAAGCTCTAACTTATGGAATTATATGGTTGACACTAAATTGATTATGCAGTAATAACATTTTTTGAATCACTTATAGATACGCACTCTTCGACGGATTCATTGACTCGTCGTCGGTGAGATCTCAGAGGACGGGTTCGTCTTCCCGTAGCTCATGCTCTCGTCGACCGAACGAGCAGGAGTTGGAGATTATGAGGATGCGTGAAGAGATGAGACAACAACGTGAATTTATGGAGGCTTGCAATGCCCATAACCAAGCCATGTATCAAGTGAGTACACATAATCTGAACTCTAAATTATTATATTTCAATACAACATCTTCAGTAGTAACACATATGTTTAACAGTTAATGCAACAACATGGCATGGCAACAAATTTTCCACCGCCACCACAATGGAGCCAATTTGCAAACACACCGGTTCCACCACCACAGTTCAACACCCCTCCGCCACATATGCCTGCACCTGGAGATAGGGTACGTTTCATAACTCTCGATTAATTTATACACTTGTATACTTTTTGATATTTGTATTTAATGTGTTGATATTTTCTAACTTGCATAGGTTACGCCTGAAGCGGGTGGTAGTGGGTCTGATCCCGTAGCAGGGACTGGATTTGTTGACTCGCTCTTCGCATTCCCTCCTCCTGGTGGTGGTGGCGGCAACGGTCAAAGCTCTAACCACCCAAGTGGTGGTTATCTCTAAACACTTGAACTCGTGCTCGTTATGTTTTTAACTCCTGGACGTTATGTTTGTGTAAACACTTGACCTTAACTCGTATCAGAAATGTTTGTGTATGTTATGTGACGGATTTAACCTATAATGCGTTTGTGATGTGTATGTTCATGTGGATGATATATATGTTTGTGATGTGTATGTTCATGTGGATGATATATATATTTTGTCATATGTTTGTCTGTGGAGAAATATCTAATTTGGTGTTGCTGTTGCAGAATTATAGATTAACTCCCGTCGGCCCAGTTAATCCCCGTCGGTTTGACCATAGCCGACGGGCATTAACTATTAATTCCCGTAGGCCCAGTTAATCCCCGTCGGCTGACTGGGCCGATGGGAATTAATTGTTAATTCCCGTCGGCTGGTAGGGCCGACGGGAATTAATTGATAACGCCCGTCGGTTCTCCTGGCCGACGGGGATTAGCCATAACTCCCGTCGGCCATTAACTAGCTGACGGGGATTAATTATTCCCGTCAGCCGCCGACGGGAATAACCGTATCCCCGACATCTGACGCCTGTCGGCTAACAACCGACGGGAATAAGCCATAAACCGACGAGAATAAGTATTTCCCGTTGGTTTAAGGCTTATTCCCGTCGGTTCCTGGCCGACGGGAATTAATTGATTTCCTGTAGTGTCTTTAACCCAGCTAATACAGCCTACTTGGCCACTACAAAGGTAGGGCCTGGATTTGTTAGGTCCACTTCCACCAGCACAAGGCAACTTGAAATACGTTGTAGTGGAAGTGGAGTACTTCTCTAAGTGGATCGAAGCAAAGTCCTTAGATATAATAACTTCAGCCATAGTACATAAATTCTTTCGGCAAAATATTGTTTTTCGCTTCGGTGTGCTGAAGGCTATCATGGTTGACAACGGAACTCAATTCGATGCTGAAACATTCAAAACCTTTTGTGACCAGATTGGTACAAAAATACACTTTGCATCAGTGAGACATCCAGAGTCAAATGGATTGATAGAAAGAGCAAACGGAATCATAATAACAGGAATAATGAAGTCAATTTTCAACCAGCCCAAAGGAAAGTGGCCAGATGAACTAATAAAGGTGGTGTGGAACCACAACACTGCCGTTTCAAGGTCAACAGGATTTACTCCATTCAAGCTTCTGTTTGGTGACAAAGCAATAACACCGGAAGAAGCAAGAAGGGGCTCAATAAGGACCTTGGCTTCGACAGAAGATGAAGAGGGTTGCAAAATAACAAAATACACTGTAGAAGGGACCAGGCTCCAAGCAATAGACCACATCAATAAGTACCAGGCTGAAACAATCAAATGGCGCGACCGCAAGGTAAAATTGAAGAACATCAAGCCAGGACATTTGGTGCTTCGTAGAGTGGCCAACCCAGATACAGTGGGGAAGCTTCAGCTCAAGTGGGAAGGCCCCTTTTTGGTGGTATCTTCGTCGAGACCTGGATCTTATAGGCTGAAAGACATGGATGGTAATGACATACCAAGGTCTTGGAAAGCGGATGAGCTTCAAAGATATTACGTGTAAACTATGAAATTTTCTTATTTTTTTCCTATGGCACCATTTTCCTTTCAAGAGGGGAGAAAGGTTTTTAATGGGGCCATAGGTTGTAATTTTCATTTTTTGTATAGCCTTGTGCAATACAAGGGCCAAATTCCCCCACACGTAAAATGTAAAATATGGGACTACACCGTCGAGTGTAAAAGCCGTGAAGAAGCTCAAAAGTCATTCCTAAAGGAACGCAAAGTAAGTTACGAAGCTCCAAAGTCGTTCCTAAAGGGACACAGAGTAAGTTATGAAGCTCCAAAGTCGATCCTAAGGGAATGCAAAGCAAAAA
This sequence comes from Zea luxurians, assembly GCA_029449295.1. Classification (NCBI taxonomy): domain Eukaryota; kingdom Viridiplantae; phylum Streptophyta; class Magnoliopsida; order Poales; family Poaceae; genus Zea; species Zea luxurians. Next base: position 726,422 of record JAOPSE010000319.1, on the reverse strand, counting down.
TGCCACCTAAATCAAAGGTGAAGAAGCTCTAAAGTCGTTCCTAAGGGGATGCAGAGCTTAAATGCCACCTAAGTAAAATGTGAAGAAGCTCCAAAGTCGTTCCCAAGGGAATGCAGAGCTTAAATACCACCTAAGTAAAAGGTGAAGAGACTCAAAAGTCATTCCTAAGGGGATGCAGAGTCTGGGTGTGTTTTTGACATACATTTGCAATTTCATCACATCATCTTTTGCATTCATACAGACATTCATTAGACAATCGTAGGCTCATCATCATCATGACATAAAGCACAAACATTAACAGGAAAATAGGAGATGACTGTCTTTGATGAAAAATGTTTCGAAGATGCTTTGTATCAAATGAAACTACATTGTATATGAAGGTGCTTCGTCTCAAATGAAATCTGGTTGCATATGAAAATGCTTCGATATGAACGAAAAGAGGGGATGGTGTTTTTCGCCTTCAGCTCAAATAAGGCTACCAACATTTGTTTCGTCCAGAGCAAAGCAGTTCACACATGAAGCAAAAGGTAAAATGGTATTACCAAATATTTACAAATGTTTACAATAATTTGTTCATTGTCAATTGCAACTTTTTGTCATATGGTACAAAGGGTTTCCAAGTGTTTCTACAGATGACTACAAAGGGAGATTCTAAGGTCTTCTTCAGTATTTCAGAACTAGCTTCGGCTCATCGACCTTCGGTACCATCATTCTGCAGAATAACAAAGTGCAAGGTAATCAAAAATCTGATAAGGAAAATTCAATGTAAAAAAACAAAGGTAAGGTCCCATACCATGTTAAGCAGTTTTCGGGCTTCGTCTCTAGCCAATTCACGCCCGCCCTTATCACAAATTTGGGTAATAAACCTGTTCCGTTTGTGTTGGGGGCCTTCATCTTCTGAAGGTCCTCAAAAACACAACTAACATGTTTTCCAGTATAATACTGTCACAGGAAGCTTTGGCTTTAAGATGAAGGTGTGCATGGTATGAAAAGCACGATCTGGAAGAACAATGAACCAGCTCCGAAGCTGTGGGTGAAGAAGCTTCGGCTTAGCACAAGGACAGTGGTGAAGAATGAAACCGACCTGAGGGGAAAAGACTGCTTACCCCTTGACAGTTTACATTTTGGCTAACAGTAAATGTCAGGGACATGAATGTAATTTTGCCCAGGCTGCGTCCTGTGCCTATAAATAGATGAACAGTAACACCGTACTGTTCACACTGACTTTTAACCATTCATGCGTCACTCCTGCCTTTTATCTTCTGTCAAGCCGAAGGTACAAATGTAATTCAAATATTGTTGATGATTGCTTATGCTTATAAGATAAATAAATATATGAATAGTCTGATCATTCGAAATGATTATTCATATTCGCTCTACGTGTTATATGTCTTTGTTTACATACTTGTTTATCGAAATGACGAAGGTATGCCCTTGGTGACCTTCGTCCGAAGATCATTATGACCTAAGGGACATAATATTTCGAAGGACGAAGGTCTTTAACCATTAACACTTGTGTTGCCTTGTTCTTGATTCATAGCATTTGAGAACAAGTGACCAACATTGGCGCCCACCTCCGGTGAACTCACTCGACCACCTTCGGCAAGCTTTGACCTTTGTCATGCCGCCAAAGAAGACGGCAGGGCTAGGGGCTGCACTGCAGCCACTAGACATCAATCAGGAAAAGCTACGTGAAGCTAGGAGCCAGAAGAGGAAGGCTACCAGCCCAACACCTCAGGAGGAGGAGCTGGACCAAGAAATCAAGGACCTTGAAGCCATCCATCAATAGATTCAGAAGAAGAAAGAAAAGATGCTTTGTCTCACCGATCTTCAGAGGAAGATTGATGAGGCCGCTGAGGAAATGTGTCATCTCACCCAGGATGATCAAGACCGAAGGCCTCAACACAGAGAGCTTCGTCAAGACAATTCATACAACGAGGATGAATGGTATGATGATTTTCATCATGGCAATTTTGCTTTTGATGATGCTTCTCCTCTGGCAGTAGAGTTGCAGGCTACCCCATGGCCCCCATCATACAAGCCACCTCAGCTTTCTATGTATGATGGGCACTCAGACCCGAAGCAGTTCTTAATGAGCTACGGGGCAACCATATCTTCATATGGGGGCAATACTGCAGTCATGGCGAAATCCTTCGTCATGGCATTCAAAAGTGTGGCACGAACTTGGTACTCATCTCTCCAGCCAGGGACAATCACATCATGGCAGAAGCTCAAGGATATGCTAATCACTAGCTTCCAAGGCTTTCAGACGAAGCCAGTCACTGCTCAGGCTTTGTTTTAGTGCACGCAAGACCATGAGGAGTACCTTCAGGCGTATGTCCGAAGGTTCCTGTGTCTAAGAGCACAAGCGCCTACGGTGCCCAATGAAATTGTCATTGAGGCCATGATCAAGGGGCTTCGGCAAGGACCTATGGCTCAGTATTTTGCCAGGAAACCCCCACAAACCCTAGAGAAGCTTCTTCAGAAAATGGATGAGTATATCTAGGCTGATAATGATTTCCGCCAAAGAAGGGAAGAAGCATACAGGTTTTCTGAGATGACCAGGGGGCTTCGGAGGAAGAATTCACCCCAGGCACGTCAGATCGATCCATAATTCCAACCCAAGTGATGACAGAGGAAGTCAACCACAAAGGCACCAACACAGCTCCCAGTCTTCATGGCCGCAACAAAGCTTTTCAAGCCACCAGCCCCAAGAGGCGGAGGCGGTAGAGGCTTTGGAGGAAGATACGAAGATCAGCCCAGAAGACTATATTGCTTATTCTGCGATGAAGACAAGGGCCACACCACAAGAACATGCCAAGTCACAATTCAGAAGCAAAAGGAGATTGCCGAAGCTGAGGCACGACAGAATCAGCCGAAGCAGGTCCTACATACTGCCTCATGCTACTCTCCCTATGTCCCAGAGTACGTAGGTAATCAACAGCCTACAACCTCTGTCGCTTCGGCAAGTCACTCTCAAGCTTCCTGGGTCCAGTTCCCACTACCACCACCGCTACCACCTACTCTGACCCGAATCCAGCAGCCAGAAGGGCACCAGTACGCTCAACAACATCGCGATTTTTGAGAGGACTCCGAAGCTCGCACAGCCAACAGCACTGTGCCTGAATCCAAGCACATCTATTAAAGAATATCCTACCCTTGATGTATCTTTATATTTTCTATCATCTTATTTTTCTTGTATGAAAACAAGTCACGAAGGACTAAATTTTGGTCTCATGTCATAATTGTGCCCGTATCATTGAGTAAAATTGTCACACCCGGTTCCAAGGGCAGAGACGGGTGCATTGCATATGTGTGCCAGGATCTAATTCCACACATATGTTGACATCACAAGTGTAATATATCAAAAGAACAATGCATAAAAGCGTAAATAACGATTATATTAACATATTACACTTCGAACAGACATAATGTCTTAACCTTTCTTCATCAAAGTAAAGCGAAACATGGACATCCATCCACAGGAAGATGGCCGGGGGTATCACTAGACTAGCATCCATGGAGCTCAGCATCATAACTTCATCTGCAAACTTCTGATCAAAATTTAAGCAAGGGTGAGCTCACTTATGGTCGGGGCTCAGCAAGTGGGGGAAAAATTAATGCAAGTTTAACAAGGTGAGGCTAAGGTTGAGCAGTAAGCATTTTAGTTGGTCAACATCTTATTAACAACACCTGTCTTACTAATAAGTGTGAATCCCAAGTATTCCCATTAAACAAAGGTATAAGAGTATATCAAAAACACTTAAGTGAAACCACTTAAGCAAACCATTGGCATCATCAGATCTCGATTTATTTCCATCTTCAAGTTCAATTGTCATGTGAGGAGTCCAGGCTGCTCATAACCGTGAGCACGACTGATATATCGGTTTTACACTCTGCAGAGGTGGCACATCTTTACCCATGAGTCACGATTCCCTTCTAGCCTGGGTTAGCTAGACCCGTATTCACTTCCGAGGTGAATGGCTAGGGTCTCACTACGAGGCTTTTCCCTAGAGTCCTCAATATGTGAATGCTAGAGATGGTCAACTGCATAAGGTACACCTAACGTAACCATCTTATAGTCCAGAATACAGGGTAAAGCTTTGGGAACTATGCCCATATCCAATCTGTCTGAGCCAAAACTATAAGCACTTGCCAGATGCCCCCGTTCCGGTCGACCACAACCAGCACCCAACATAAGACTTCCCTAGTTATTTAGCCAAGGGCATCCCATGCCACCCTCATGGTAGTACTGTTTTCCCGGGTGGTCACTCCATGATCCAATTAATATGCAATAATCTTGTTTAACCATCGTGTTAACAACAATAATGTAAACTTACCATTTGGAACATTAATATCATAAGCGGGAGTGACCGCATAAAGTTAAGTTGTAGCAATAGCATAGCTACGAAGGTAAAGTATAATACCCAGGTTTGATCAAGTTATAAGGTTGAAAAGGTTAGGGGTATCTAAATAGGTAACCCATCAAATTATGCATATATATCCAAGAATAAATTTATTAAATGTATTGTTTGGGATCAAATAGAGTATGTGTTGGGGACTTGTTCTCAAATGCTAAGAGTTAAGAACAAGGCAACATAAAAAGTGTTAAGTGTTAAAGTCCTTCGTCCTTCGAAACATTATGCCCCTTCGGGAAATAATGAGTTTCGGACGAAGGTCATAAGAGACATACCTTCGTAATATAACAAGTAATGACGAAGGATTCATATAAAGCATGAAATATAATATAGACATCATCATAGAATCGTTTCTACTTTATTAACATGGAAAAATAGAAATGATTTCAAATTACAAATGTACCTTCGGTCCTGAGAGAAGGTAAAAAGTACAAGCGTGACGCAAAAGCAAATGCCAAGTCAGCGTGAACAGTACGGGAGTACTGTTCATCTATTTATAGACGCGGGACGCAGCCTACGTAAAATTACATTCATGTCCATTACATTTGCCAATGACTTATGGAAATCTGTCAAGGCTCACGTAGTCTTTTCATCTTTAAGTCGGTTCCCCTCTCTGCTATCGCGACGAAGCTTCCCTGCGCACAGCTTCGGCTGTGCACCATCCTTCGTGGAGCTTGGTGATCAGCTCGTCCTTCGTCTGGTTCAGGCTTCGTCCTGACCGTACTTCATGTTCATAATTCTGAGTCCGAAGATACCTGTTCACATAATCCACTTGGAAAACATTGTCAAATCATGTTTTTGAGGACCTTCGGAGGACGAAGGCCCCCAACAGTAGCCCCTCGCAATATTAATTTGTTAATGATAAATTCAGATTGCGATATGGACGAAGGCCTTGAGCCGAAGGTCCGAAAAAACACCTTCCCTTTGCTAGAATAGCAACATTCACTGACAAGCGGGGTTTTTCAATTTTCAACGCCCTGGGCGTATAAATAAGATCATACCGCAAACTCATTTGGTACGCACACTTGCCATCTGCTTCCGCCTACTAAATTTTTAGCTCTTGTGCACTAAGATTTGCTGATCTTTTTGATTTTGAAGCTTCGGCCTTGAAAACAGTTTTTTAGCGTTTCCGAAGATGCCTGAAGGTAAGAAGATCCCTGCTGAGACGAAGTTGAGCCTCGACGAAGAGAAGAACTTGGGGTTCCTTATAGCGATGGCGGAGACCAATACGGAGAAAATCACCAAGGAGATTCTTGAAGGTTTGTCCGAAGATACTGGTGACAGCGACAGTTACGATGTAGAAAGTGGTGGGGAAGAGTCCGAAGATCGACCATGGCGGCCAAGTCACACGGTTTTCGGGAAAACCACTATTAAGCAGAGTCATATTGATAATATGAGGGGGCGGTATTTTCGAGATATATCTATTGTGAGGGCTGATGCTGGAGAAAAGACTTCTCCCACCCCCGAAGAAGATGAAGTTGTAATCTTCCGAAGCTTTCTCAAGGCTGGGCTTCGATTCCCCCTAAGCAACTTTGTTGTTGAAGTACTGAAAACATTTCAAGTCTACCTTCATCAAATTACTCCTGAAGCTATCATAAGAATGGGGATGTTTGTCTGGGCTACGAAAAGCCAAGGTTTAGAACCAAATGCTAAAAGCTTTTGCAACATTCATGAGTTGTTATATGAGACGAAGCCCTGGGGGAAAGAACAATATCACAATAACTTTGGGTGTTACAGCTTCGGTGCCCGCTCCGGGTCAAGCCGCCCTGTGCCAACCTTTCGGAAGAGGTGGCCCGGAGCCTGGATGACAGAGTGGTTCTATGTAAAGAATGACTTAACAGCGCAGGAAGATGTTAAGAGTATTATTATGCGCCCCATCTGGCAACGCTTCGGACTTCGAAGGCCGAAGGTTGAAATGGATGAAGCAGCCGAGGAATGCCAAAGAGCCTTCGGCGTAATCTGCTCTTTCATTGGGACAAGGGACTTGGTCCAAGAGCATATTGCCTTCAGGGTATGGCCACTTGCAGGAAAGTGGGAAATGCCGAAGGAGACCATCAAAGAGTCCGACGAAGGCGGACTAGTCAGACTGAAATACACATTCAAATATGGGGATAAGTTTGTTGAACCTGATGACGACTGGTTGAAAAGCATTGAAACATTAAGTGACGAGCTGCTTGGGGCATATTCGAAGGCCGAGAACACTGCGTTATCAGCAGCCTTCGGAGGCCGAAAGAAGAAAAGGCTCAACCGGGTATTTGACGCAGTCGGGTTTGTCTACCCTGACTATCACTATCCGGTATTGGGTCGCAAAAGAAAAAATACTTCTCCTGCTACAGAAGCTACCACTAGTGCCACTAGCGAGCCAGCGCCGCAAAGGAAAAAGATGAAGGTGCTCACCCACCGAGCGCGTTTTATTGAGCCGGCCACAGTGCCAAAATTTATTGGTGAAGTCTCTTTGGCCTCTGAAGCTATAGAACCTGCTCCAGTGCCGAAGATGGAAGAGAAAACTGAAGCGCCTTCAGCCGAAAAAAGCAGAAAAACCGAAGATTGAAGAGCCAAAAATATCGGAAATCTTAAGTCCTTCAACAAATGTCGAAACAATAAAAAATCAAAAGGGCCCGTCGGTGACCCCGAAAAGAAAAAGAATGGTGAACGTGTTAGATGTTTTGGAGACAATTAAGTCTTCAAGCACAACTCCAAAGAAGACTATTGAAGTTGCTGAAGTGTCTACCGAAGCTGTAGTTGCTGAAGCTTCGAAGCAACAACCTGAAGCTGAAGCTGGGCCTTCAGAGCCCATCAAGGAACAATCTTTGGAGACAAAAATATCAGAACCAAATTTGGTTGAAGAAACTGACACTGCCGCCCCCGAAGCTCCTTCCAACATATGTGATTACATCGTGCGACATGCTTCGGGGAAGAAATTATCTGAAGAAGAGATTTATGAAGCCAATCACTATGCCAGAGAGTTAAAATATCCGAAGGGGGCAGTAGTGTTCAATGGGACAAACGAAGATGACTTCCTATACTGTCTCCCTGACAACAAAGAATTATCTGTCTGCCGGGAGATGGCTAGGAGTATGGGGTTCCCGAAGCTCGAAGCTGGACTATGCGCTATGACGAAGGAAGATCTCGCAGATAGTCTTGCATATAATAGCCTGAAGGTATGGGAATTAGACGTTTGAAAAAATTTTACAATACGTAATTCATTCCTTTATTCTTATATGGATTCTTTTTTGTATAGGGTTTAATCCTAAGCAACGCATTAAGAGCACAAAAGAGTGCCGAAGATGAGAGCTACGAAATTGCGTTCAACAATTTACGATCAGAAGTTATTAAACTGAGAAACGAAGCTCTAGAAAAAGATAAAATTCCGCTTACATTAGTAGACAAAATAAAAAAGGACGAAGCTGCTGCAAAGGTTCAGGCCGAAGCTCAGAGACGCGAAATTAAAGATCTTCAGAAGCAATTGGCCCGGGCGAAAGAAGAACGCATACTTGAAGAAACAAGACGGGAATGCAGCGACCAATGGGCTGATCATTTGGAAGCAACCGTGGAAGAGCTTCGGTCTTCTAAGAAAAAATGCTACGAAAAATCCATGGAATGCGTAAAGAAAATTAAAACCAGCTTCGCCAGCGTGGGCGCATTTTCCAGTGAAGAGAATTTCTCAAGAGGCAATCCCGAAGGTCCAATAGAATGGATCAGCCACGAAGCAGAGGCCTTCGAGGAAATCCTGAGTAGCCGCGGTGACATCTGCGCTTTTTCGGGCGCCAGGGGAGTTGCTACTGTCTTGGAGAAGAAAGGTTGTGAACATGTAAAAGCTTTAGCTCAGTCCGAAGCTGCCTTATCCTCCGAAGACATCAAAGACCCCTCGGCCGAAGCAAGCATGGTTGGTGGCAAATTCTTTACTGATGTCTGGGACAACGGCGGCCGAGAAATGGCGCAAGAAATCATTCAAAGGAGTGAAAAAGGCATCCATGATGCTAGGAAAGTGACAGAAGTTGCCGAAGGGCAAATAGGTATTAATTAGTCGCTCTTATTGCGTTGTAATTTTTATTTCAAACTTTGCTCGCGGTTTGTAATAGTAATGCAGAAATATTCTCTTCCCTCAGAACCTGCTGGATCGTCTGGTGACCCTCACACAAAAGGGGATGACGAAATTAAACAAATGGCCGAAGCTATCATGGATAAAGTTGTTGAACAACTTCTAAATGAGGCTGCCGAAGTAGTATTAAAAGAAGACTAGGTGTTATTAGAAGAAACATTTGAAGTGTGATCTATGTAATATTTGGTACATTTGAATGTAATATACAAGTCTCTTTTCATTATTCAATTCTTTACGATGCATGAAATTCTACATACATACCATTTTTGAGCCTTCGGCGAAAAAACACCTTCCCTTCTTTTCATGCTTCGTGAAGAAGACATTCTCCGTTAAAACTATTCTGATGAATCACATCCATGCTTCGTGAAAACACTCTCCGAAGCTTTATTTCGAAGATTATCATTGTATTCCCTCGTGACTTTACACAATTTGCACTTTCTCAAAGCGTCCTTTCGAAGGTTAATACTGTGTGCCCTTCTTTTACCATATGCAACATGATGTATGATGCTTATGCTATGCAAAATGATGTGATGATGTTATGTTATGCAAATGACGTTTGTTCCGAAGATACACACAAAATATCTTTGTAAGCTCTGCATTCCCTTAGGAACGTCTTTGGAGCTTCTTCGCCTTTTACTTAGGCGGTATCAGCGTTGACTTTTCGCTGTAAGCTCTGCATTCCCTTAGGAACGTCTTTGGAGCTTCTTCGCCTTTTACTTAGGCGGTATCAGCGTTGACTTTTCGCTGTATGCTCTGCATTCCCTTAGGAACGTCTTTGGAGCAAAAAACTTACACTGCGCTCCCTTTGGAACGACTTTTTGTAACTTCAGCAACTTACTCTGCGTTCCTTAGAACGACTTTTTGTTGCTTCGAAGGATTTTTAATAATTCGAAGGTCCTCCTTGTTACCGCAAATTTTTAAGCTTCAGCAACTTAAGCCTGTGGAGAAGATAGGTTTTCCTCATAATCAACCACGAAACTATTACATGAAAACTGAAATGTTCTTTATTACACAGAAAATAGAACTAAACGGAAAAGACTATTATCAAAGTAGGATATTTGTCAATAAATGTGCTTCGACTCTGGCACAGTACTATTGACTGTGCGAGCTTCAGATTGCTCTCTGAGATCCCTTTGGTGCGGAACATATTGGCTCCCTTCTGGCTGTTGGCCTTGTTGCAGCGGAGGTGGAGGCGGGGGCTGTTGCCATGAAGCTTGAGGTTGACTCGCCGAAGCTACGGAAACTGCAGGGTGGTTGCCCACGTATTCCGGGATGTAAGGCTGATGGTACGAAGCAGTATGCATGACCTGCTTCGGCTGGCCCTGTTGCGCTGCAGCTTCAGCTAGCTCCTCTTGTTTCTGGATAGTAACATGGCACATCCTGGTGGTATGGCCCTTGTTTTCACCACAGAATAAGCAAAATACCCTCCTTGGTTGATCTCCAAATTTTCCGCCGAAGCCCCTGGCGCCTCTGCCTCTTGGAGCTGGTGGCCGGAAGAAAGTTTGCTGTTGCCCCGAAGCCTGTGAGGAGCACTGCGGTCTGTTCTGCTGACTCCCCTTATCATCATTTTGAGTGGAGTTGTGGATGGACCTGACATGCCTCGGATAGAATCTTCCTCTGAAGCCCCTGGTCATTTCAGAAAATCTGAAGGCCTCCTCCCTTCTTTGGCGAAAGTCATTATCGGCACGAATGTACTCGTCCATCTTTTGAAGCAGCTTCTCCAGAGACTGAGGAGGCTTCCTAGCAAAGTATTGAGCTGCAGGTCCAGGACGAAGCCCCTTGATCATGGCTTCGATGACAATTTCATTGGGCACCGTTGGTGCCTGCGCCCTCAAACGCAAGAACCTTCTGACATACGCCTGAAGGTATTCTTCATGATCCTGAGTGCACTGGAACAAGGCTTGAGCAGTGACCGGCTTCGTCTGAAATCCTTGAAAGCTGGTTAACAACATATCCTTCAGCTTCTGCCATGAAGTGATCGTTCCTGGTCGAAGGGAGGAATACCAGGTCTGAGCAACACTCCTGACGGCCATAACGAAAGTCTTTGCCATGACTGCAGCATTGCCCCCATACGAAGACACTGTTGCTTCGTAACTCATCAAGAACTGCTTCGGGTCTGAATGGCCATCAAACATGGGAAGCTGGGGTGGCTTATAGGACGGAGGCCAAGGTGTAGCCTGCAGCTCAGCGGACAGAGGAGAAGCATCATCGAAAACAAAATTTCCATGATGGAAATTGTCATACCAGTCATCTTCGTTGAAGAAGCCCTCCTGACGAAGGTCTTTTTGTTGAGGCCTTCGGTTCTGCTCATCGTGGGTAAGATGACGGACTTCTTCAGAAGCTTCATCTATCTGCCTTTGCAGCTCAGCTAGCCTGGCCATCTTTTCCTTTTTCCTCTGTACCTGCTGATGAAGCATCTCCATATCCCTGATTTCTTGGTCTAGTTCATCCTCCTGAAGCGTCGGGCTGACGGCCTTCCTCTTCTGGCTTCGGGCCTCCCGAAGAGAGACGGTCTCCTGGTTGGGGTCCAGCGGTTGCAATGCTGCAGCCCCAGTCGCTGAAGCTTTCTTTGGCGCCATAGCGAAGGTCTATAGCTTCCGAAGGTGTTCAAAAAACTCGAAGTGGAAGTGAGTTCACCGGAGGTGGGCGCCAATGTTGGGGACTTGTTCTCAAATGCTAAGAGTTAAGAACAAGGCAACATAAAAAGTGTTAAGTGTTAAAGTCCTTCGTCCTTCGAAACATTATGCCCCTTCAGGAAATAATGAGTTTCGGACGAAGGTCATAAGAGACATACCTTCGTAATATAACAAGTAATGACGAAGGATTCATATAAAGCATGAAATATAATATAGACATCATCATAGAATCGTTTCTACTTTATTAACATGGAAAAATAGAAATGATTTCAAATTACAAATGTACCTTCGGTCCTGAGAGAAGGTAAAAAGTACAAGCGTGACGCAAAAGCAAATGCCAAGTCAGCGTGAACAGTACGGGAGTACTGTTCATCTATTTATAGACGCAGGACGCAGCCTACGTAAAATTACATTCATGTCCATTACATTTGCCAATGACTTATGGAAATCTGTCAAGGCTCACATAGTCTTTTCATCTTTAAGTCGGTTCCCCTCTCTGCTATCGCGACGAAGCTTCCCTGCGCACAGCTTCGGCTGTGCACCATCCTTCGTGGAGCTTGGTGATCAGCTCGTCCTTCGTCTGGTTCAGGCTTCGTCCTGACCGTACTTCATGTTCATAATTCTGAGTTCGAAGATACCTGTTCACATAATCCACTTGGAAAACATTGTCAAATCATGTTTTTGAGGACCTTCGGAGGACGAAGGCCCCCAACAGTATGCAGAGGGAAAAGTCCACTTGCCTTGCTTATTGAAAACTTGAGTTTCTTCCATGGATATGAATAGATCTTGATTCTTAACTACTAGATCAACCACTGAATATCACACAAACAAACAAGAAGAACAAACACCACTCAATAACATACAACATTCACCATACGTAAAGCTAAAAGAAAGTCTAACGAAAAGAGCATTCACTTTTCAAAAACATTACACGCATAGGTTATAATAAAAAGGTATTCTTTTCAAAAATGTTTGATCTATACTTTATAAAACAAGAAATGAGCTTATAAATATCTTAATTAAAATATACAAATATTAGGTTCACCAATTTAATCTATTATAAAACGTCATATGTGATATGTCTAAGATTAATGGTTTATAAGATGATAAAACACGTTATAACAATATTAAACCTTTTTATCCTTTTAGAAAAGATATATGTTATATATCTAAGGTTAATGGGCTACGAAACACGTTATTAATTTTAGAAGCATTATGGAACGTAATATAATTCATTGTTAACCCTTCACTTAAGATAAACTAAGATATAAGTCTAAATAGGTTTTATGTGAAAAGATCATTATTATTAAACACCTATTTTGTGAAAAGCTAGGTTATAGGCCCTTAAGTAGATTTTCATGCAAAAGATAATGAACAAATAACCATCTTTTATTTTTATTAGAAGGTACATGGTCTATATTCTTTATTAAGAAAGCTATATACAAAACCATATATAAACTAACATTTTAATTATTATTAAAGAACATGAACACTAATTTCCTTAGTTTATTCTTTAGGAAAAACTAAGTGATTCGTATATAATATGGACTAACTTCTATGAAATCATTAATCATGCCATAAATCTAGTTAAGAACAAATTGACTATAGGTTTGATTAATAAATTATGATAAAGGATAATAATCTATTAATTATCTTTAATTCTAAATTAGGAACAAATGGTCCAATTCATTAAAAAGGAAACTATGTTCAACAATATTTAATCTATCATTTTAGTTATGTGGGTGAATATTATTAGAAATCCTTATCTGGCATACACATAATTATCAATTACTTAAATATAAATATAAATCATAAAAACATAATTATGTAATTATTTGTCTCGTACGTTTGATTAAGAAAAGGTATCTACATTTGTTTTTGACTTCATAATTAGAAAACTACGCATAATTCAGTTATCACAGTCATAAATTAGATTTAAATTAGAAAACAGGTGAACAGTCGCAAATATCGATTTTGATGTATTTAGAACAGACATATGAAACTAATAAAACAATCGATTTGAATCTCAATTACATGACTTATAAAAATCATCGCATGAATTTATATGAAATTATGACTAGACTTTTATGGTGTAGCGTTCAAATTTTCACCTTCTTCAACTTCACGCTTGCAGCAGCAGAAGTGGAACAACACGGTCGGCGCTAGGGAATTGACACGGGCTTGGCTCCACGATTACGCACCGGTGACAAGGATCGAGTTGGACCCACTGGCGGATCCAAGACCCGGGCAGGGTGGGCTGTTGCCCGGGCTTGGTCTCCAGCAGGCCCATTATATATAGGTGTTTTATCTTTTTGTTACCCTCTATTTAATCCCCTGAACCCTAGCGCCACCACATCTGCTCGTCCAAAAAAAGCAGCCTTTCTCATCCCCTGGCGTGGAGCGGTAGCAGATCTGCAGAAGACTGCAGGTGCGTGGACAATGTGACCTTCAGGCCTTGCATGCGGATGCGGTGGCCAGAGATTAGTATAATCTTGCATTCTTGCTGCATGCCTACTGCTATTCCTGACACTTGCATGCCCCCACGCCTGACGCCCCACCCCATGTGTGTGACAGAGAGAGGGTTAGTACAATGATCAGCCATTGAGCCTGCACGAAGGCTCGAGGTTCTTCAGTTCTTGCTGCTCGTGTGGTTTTCTTAGTAGATTAGTATTCTTAGCAGTACTAGGCAATCATTATCTCACCATTAAACAGTAGATTGTTCACAATTTTTGGTGTGGTCAGGGCAGCCTTACTGCTCCTAAGTGGTATTTCAATTCTTATCAATTTATTTATATACAATACAGATGGTTGATCGTCAACTATTTTTTTCCGTTCATCTAGCAGCTGCTATGATGGAGAGGTATTTCACTCGGACTTCGCAAACAACACAACCTCCAGAAACTCAAGAACAAGACGAAGGTGAATCATCACATGTTCTTAATTTAGATGACATTGCAAGTGATCCAGCTCTTAGAAACAAATACACGAGTATGCCCCTGAAATTAGAGATCAAGTCAGGAGGGCATATATAGCAAAAGGACCACATCAGCCCATTATTAAATTTCCTCGCAGACAGTTTGGAGCTGTGACAAGAGCATTTTCGCAATCATGGTATGAAAAATTTAATTGGATAGAATATAGTGAGTCCCAAGATGCAGCATATTGTTTCTATTGTTTTCTCTTTAAGCAACCAGGGAGGGCTGATCAATTTGGCTCTGACGTGTTCACTGGAACAGGATTTACTAATTGGAAGCACGCATACAAATCATTGCCTGAGCATGTTGGTGGTGTTAATAGTGTTCACAACAACTGTTTAAAGCATTGTGATGATTTCAATAATCAAAGGCAGAGTGTAGCACGTAAGTTTTGTATTGCATCCCAAGAAGCAGAAGAGTTATATAAAATACGTTTGACGTCATCCCTAGAGTGTTCAAGGTATCTATTGGCACAAGGATTGGCTTTCCGTGGACATGATGAATCTTCTACGTCCTTAAACAAGGGTAATTTTAGGGAGATGATAGACTGGTGGAAAGATAAGGATGGAACTATGAGAAACGCTTTTGACCGTGGTGGATTGAATTGTCAAATGCTTTCTCCAGAAATCCAAAAGGATCTTGCAAGATGTTGTGCAGAAGAAATAATAGAGGTAATCATGGGGGGAATCGGTGAAAGACAGTTCTTAGTTCTTATAGATGAGTCGCGTGATATATCAGTAAAAGAGCAAATGCCTGTAATGTTGAGGTATGTGAACAATGAAGGGAAAGTCGTTGAACGGTTTCTTGCTCTAAAACATGTCAAAGATACTACTTCAGATGCACTGAAGCAAGCCTTGTTTGGTCTTCTTGATAAGTATAACCTATCCATCACTAGGCTAAGAGGACAAGGATATGATGGAGATTCAAATATGAGAGGTGAATTTAATGGACTACAAAAAAGAATATTAGATGACAACCCATATGCTTTTTACATTCATTGCTTTGCTCATCAATTACAACTAGTGGTCGATTCAATTGCTAGTTGTTGTTCATCTGTTCATGACTTTTTTGAGTATATTTCCTTGATTGTGAACACGACAAGTGCATCCTGTAAGAGGAGAGATGCATTAATAGAAGCCCATCATCAAAGTATCTTGGAAAATCTTGAGAGTGGTGAGATGTTTCGTGGATCAGGACAACACCAAGAAACCAATCTTACTAGGCCTGGTGATACTAGATGGGGCTCACATCATAAAACTTTGATTCGTTTGGATCAAATGTGGAACTCTGCGATAGAAGTGCTTGGAATGGTAGAGACAGATGGGCGTGCACCATCTCAGGCAGGAGGTCTAATTGAGAAAATGGAGTCATTCAAATTTGCTTTCATTTTAAAGCTCATGTTGCGATTGCTCGGTATTACAAATGAACTTTCACATATCTTACAAAGAAAAGATATTAATATTGTTCATGCTATGGAGTTAGTTTCTGATGTCAAAGATCAGTTAATTACCATGAGAGAGAGTGGATGGGAGAACTTATTTGATGAGGTGAAGCAATTCTGTAATGAAAAATCTATTCCAGTGCCAAATATGTTTGATGAAATACCAGTCAGAGGTAGATCGAGGCGTGAAGGGTTCACTATTACTAACCTTCATCATTATCGGGCTGAGATTTTCTATGTTGTGGTTGATAAAATTTGTGTGGAAATGAATCATCGGTTTGGTGAAGCAAACACAGAGTTATTAGTTTGCTTCTCATGTCTTGATCCAAAAAATTCATTCTCCAAATTTGATATCAATAAGCTTGCTCGACTTGCTGAAATTTATGATGCAGATTTCTCGGATGGTGATCGTGCAATAATAAGAAGCCAACTTGAGACTTATATTCATCATGTGAGAAGGCATTCTGCCTTTTCTAGTTGCATGGATATTGGAAGTTTGGCAGTAAAGATGGTTGAAACTGAAAAGCATATGGTTTTTCCTTTAGTCTACAAGCTTATTGAGTTGTCATTAATACTACCAGTTTCAACAGCATCAGTTGAAAGAGCCTTCTCTGCAATGAAAAGAACAAACTGCGCAACAGGATTTCAGATGAATGGTTCAATCACTTGATGCTGTGTTACACAGAGCGGGAATTATTCAAAGCACTTGATAATTCTACTATAACACGACGCTTTCAGAGTATAAAGACTCGAAAAATGAGTCTACCTCGTGTTATACGAGACTAGCACATTATATACATGTAAGCAATTCTTTAACTACTTTATAGTATATGTATTATTTTTTACATCATATGATCTTTTAAAGTTGCCCAGGCTTCTAAAAATTTCTAGCTCTGCCACTGGTTGGACCTCTCATCGACAACAACGTACACAACAAGGCATAAACAACAGGATGATTGGCAAGCTCCGGTGAGGGATTGCACGGCACGGTGGCAAGCAGCAGAGGTACGCGGCAATGGCGGGCAGGGGTTCTTGACGTCGGGTGGGGCTTCGACGAGGGCATTCGACGGCGACGGGCACGGCTGCTCCAGCGATGAAGGACACGGTGGCCGGCTCTGCGGGAGGCGCACGACAAGAGAGGAGGGCGTGAGAGGCTAGGAGTCTGGGCAGGACTCAAGGGCGTGGCTTCGACATTTATAGAGGAAGGGAGGAAGATGGAGGGCGCTGGGAGAGAGAAGAGCGCGACGGCGTCTTCAAGCACCATTAATGGCAAAGTTACTAGAGAGAAATCAGGGAGAGGGAAAGAAGGAAACAAGCGACATTGAAGCTTCATTAACGTAGAGGAAGAACGAACGCGACTGGTCATGACGCGTCGGGTGGCTGTGCGGGGCGGATGGCTCGGCCGTCGGGCTTGCTCGGACGCGTGCAGGAACGGTGCTCGGGGCGGCTCTGTCGCGGCGTTGGGCGCAGGCGGGCGCGTGTGGCGTGGCTCGGTGTGGATGGGCGGCCTGGGCGCGGTCCTGGCGCGGTGTCTTGGGCACGGGCGTCGCTCGGTCTGCTCACGTGTAGGGGCGCGGGTGCAGGGTGGAGCTTCGGTCGGGCGCGCGGGCTTGGGGCGGCATCCCTGGTGGCTGCGTCCTGGCGGCTCCTGCTGGGAAGAAAGGGAGGAGAGAGGAATGAAAGGAGGGCGCGGGTGGGGCCCACACACGAGTAAGAGAGGGGGTGGGTAAGCAGGGGGTGGCGGCGGCTGGTTAGGGTAGGAGGGGGCGGTGGCTGGGAGTGTATTAGGCCCATAGTGCCAAAAGGCGGCTAGGGTTAGGGTGTAGTTTTTTTCTTTTTTTTCTATTTCTTTTCTAAATTCAAAATATATTTTTAAATAACCCTAAAATTCATAATAATTACACCAAAACTATTTATAAATAAAATATTATTTTTGGACTAATAATTATTATATTATTTATTTGGATTTTCAATTAAGAAGAAATGCTATTAAATATTCAAAAATCAATTATGAGCAATCAAAAATCATTCCAAATGCAAATAAATAACAAACACTTAAAAGAAAATTAATTACCATAAATATCATTAATAACTAAATGATTTATTTTTATCTGATGATTTTTATAGTGTTACAAAAATGCTTCTTCCTAACAGACTTTTGAAGCTACAAAAGTCTTTCCTAAGGGAACGAAGTAAGTTCCGAAGATACAAAAAGTCATTCCTAAGGGAGCGCAGAGTAAGTTTTGAAGCTAAAAAAAGCCGTTCTTAAGGGAGCGCAGAGTAAGTTCTGAGGCTCCAAAGCCGTTCCTAAGGGAATGCAGAGCCTAAATACCACCGAAATAAAAGGTGAAGAAGCTCCAAAGTCATTCCTAAGGGGATGCAGAGCTTAAATACCACCGAAATAGAAGGTGAGGAAGCTCCAAAGTCATTCCTAAGGGGATGCAGAGCTTAGATACCACCAAAAATATAAGGTGAAGAAGCTCCAAAGTCGTCCCTAAGGGGATGCAGAGCTTAAAGACTCCAAAGACGTCCCTAAGGGGATGCTGAGTCTTGGGTGTTCCAGTGTGGACGTGTGTGTGTCCAACATAACCATCATATTGCATCATATCATCATACCATTCCGCATAACATCACATCATACATCATATCGCATCAACAACAAAGATTGGGTACGAAGCAGATTTTCGGCAATAATTTGTTGAATAAAAATGTGCTGAAGCACGAAGCAAACCTTCAGAAAATACAATTTTATCCGAAAAATCTGTTAATAGTATCACACAACAGATTTGCCATAAAAAGGGGCTTCTTTCTTTACGAAGCATGAAAAGAAGGGAATGTGTTTTTTCGCCGAAGGCTCAAAAACAGTGTGTGCGTAAATTTCATGCATCGCAAAGAAATATATTACATTAATTTACATGTCTGTTAATTGTCTCATACACAAAATGTTACATTGTATCATTACAATAAAAGCCTAATCTTCTTTAAGAATTTTCTCGGCGGCCTCATTCAGCAGCCTATCGACGACTTCGTCGACGATGGAATTAGCGACACTCATTACATCCAGCGCCTCTTTCATGACGGGATCGGCCTGGGGGTCGTATGGCTCAGGCAGCGGTGAGAGTTCAACTATAGTAGACAAACCGTTAGTTCGAAGCCAGAAAATAAACACCGAAGCTAAAATTCAAAAATAATAACTATACGCCTTGCACGCTCGACAGCTTGTTTGGCTCGTTTATCTTCTTCTCGAGCATCATGGGTTTCTTTTTCATTCTTCTTTATGATTTCGTTGGCCAATTCTCGGCCACCGTTCACCCAAACATCGGAGAAAATTTTTCCGCCCACTAAAGTAGCTTCGGCTGAGGGGTCTTTCGTGTCGTCTGTGCAGAAGGCGGCTTCGGTCTGGGCTGCGGCTTTAACATGGCCACAACCAGTCTTCTCCAGAATTGCTGCAACCCCTCGAGCGTCGGTGAAGGCACAAATGTCCCCGCGATCACTAAGGATCTCTTCAAAAGCTTCAGCTTCTCCGCTTATCCAATCAATAACACCCTCGGGTCACCTGGAATGAAATTCTCTTCGAAAGAATATGCACCCACCTTGTCAAAGTTGGTTTTCAATTTTATTACGCAATCCAAGGATTTCTCAATGCATCTCTCCTTGGATTCGTGAAGCTCCTCAACATTTTTATCCAGCCTTGTGTTCGACCATTCACTTATTTCTTGCTTCACTTTTGCAAGTTCAAAATTTTCATTAGCTTCGACAAGTTTTTTTCCAAGGGTCTTCAACTTCGGCTTTATGAGCTTCGGATTGAGCGTTAAATTTTGCCTCGCCTTTTTTCACTTTGTCCACCAATGAAAGCAGAATTTTATCTTTCTCCATGGCTTCATTTCTCAGCTTGATAACTTCTGACCGAAGGTTGCCGAGGGCTATCTGGCAGCTTTCATCTTCAGCATTCTTCTATGCCCTCAAAGCGTTGCTAAGAATTAAGCCATGCAAAAAGATAAAGGATTAGCACGAGAATAAAAGACAAGATAATCTATTTTTAAGTTCATAACTTCCGTACCTTTAGACTGTTGTACGCAAGGCTGTTCGCAAGGTCATCCTTTGACATGGCAGAGAGGCCAACTTCAAGCTTCAGAAATCTCACATTTTTGGCCATCTCCCGGCAGACGGATATTTACTTGTTGTCTGGGAGACAATATAGGAAATCATCTTCGTTCGTGCCATTGTACACCAAGGCCCCCTTCGGGTATTTCAGTTCCCGGGCATAGTGTTTGGCTTCCGCGATTTCTTCTTCAGATAGCCTTTTTCCCGAAGTATGTCGAATAATAAAGCCAAGATCTTCGGACGGTGCTTCGGGAATAGGAGATTTAGCTTTTTTGGGCACGTCTTTCTTGTCCATAGCCATGCTAGCATCTGGAGATTCTTGCTCAGCTCTTTGCTCAGTTGCAGCAGGCTCTGTCTCGGCGGGCACTGAGGGCCGAGCTTCAGTTCCAGTACAAGCCATAACAGCTTCGGCAACCTTTTTTGTAGGGGCAGGAGTCAATACCCTTGTCGACTCCATAACAGCATCCAGCACTCTTGCCATCCTTCTCCTCTTGGGAGTTATTGCAAAAGGTAAAATGGTATTACAAAATATTTACAAATGTTTACAATAATTTGTTCATTGTCAATTGCAACTTTTTGTCATATGGTACAAAGGGTTTCCAAGTGTTTCTACAGATGACTACAAAGGGAGATTCTAAGGTCTTCTTCAGTATTTCAGAACTAGCTTCGGCTCATCAACCTTCGGTACCATCATTTTGCAGAATAACAAAGTGCAAGGTAATAAAAAATCTGATAAGGAAAATTCAAGGTAAAAGAACAAAGGTAAGGTCCCATACCGTGTTAAGCAGTTTTCAGGCTTCGTCTCCAGCCAATTCACGCCCGCCCTTATCCCAAATTTGGGTAATAAACCTGTTCCCTTTGTGTTGGGGGCCTTCATCTTCTAAAGGTCCTCAAAAACACAACTAACATGTTTTCCAGTATAATACTGTCACAGGAAGGTTCGGCTTTAAGATGAAGGTGTGCATGGGTATGAAAAGCGCGATCTGGAAGAAGAATGAACCAGCTCTGAAGCTGTGGGTGAAGAAGCTTCGGCTTAGCACAAGGACAGTGGTGAAGAATGACACTGACCTAAAGGGGAAAAGGCTGCTTACCCCTTAACTGTTTACCTTTTGGCTAACAGTAAATGTCAGGGACATGAATGTAATTTTGCCAAGGCTGCGTCCTGTGCCTATAAATAGATGAACAGTAACACCATACTGTTCACGCTGACTTGTAATCATTCACGCGTCACTCCTGCCTTTTACCTTCTATCAAGCCGAAGGTACAAATGCAATTCAAATATTGTTGATGATTGCTTATGCTTATAAGATAAATAAATATATGAATAGTCTGATGATTCGAAATGATTATCCATATTCCCTCTGCGTGTTATATGTCTTTGTTTACTTACTTGTTTATCGAAATGACGAAGGTATGCCCTTCATGACCTTCGTTCGAAGATCATTATGACCTAAGGGAGATAATGCTTCGAAGGACGAAGGTCTTTAACCATTAACACTTGTGTTGCCTTGTTCTTGATTCATAACATTTGAGAACAAGTGACCAACACTTTGCTTCAGGCTTCAGTTGGAACATCAACCAGATCCGATGATGAAAGATTGAAATTCAGCCTATTGACATCTCTCGCGTGATTGCATCCGACTTTTATGAAGGCGACAGCTGTACCACGAGAAGCTACCAGCGCACAGAAGTCTCCATGGCCGGTTATAACTTCGTCAAGGACATCAACCTCCTTTTCAATACATTCGAGTGCTCCGGGTATATCTTCGGTAGCAAGGTTGGTTTCCTCAGATGCAACTCCAACTGAATTGAAAATGCTTCTCAACCGAGCGGTGCATTGCTTGCAAACTCGAACCATCTCTCCTTCAGAGCCCTCAATGCATCACTAAGCTTCATATTTTTCTCAGTCTCAACCTTAAGTGTTGCCTTCAAAGTTTCGTTTTCCTGATTGAATCAACTAGAGTTTTCCTTCAAAAGTTCTTGAGCATTCGCCAGTTCTTTACCCAACTCCTTGTTTTGAGCTTGCGCTTCGGCAAGGGACCCTTCGGATGAACATAGCATTTCGTCTTTTTCCTTCAAAGAGTCTTCGAGCTCTTTGACCTTACCTTCTAAACCTTTGATAATAATTTCGTTCTTCCTGTCCTCATCATCTTGTTGCATTTTCAAAGCTTTGCTCAGCAAAATACTCTACAAAAACGAACTCAAAATTAAAGATATTTAAGCTAATACGAACACATCAGTGGTAACTTATAGAAGGGTTCTTACTTTAAAGTTGGAATAAAACAGGCTGCCTATGATGTGTTGCTGCCTGTAGCAGCTGATATCCTTCTCAAGCCTCGGGAAGCCGACACTCTTCAACAGGGTACCTATAATTTTTGCACTAGCATGATCGCGGATGCAACCTAGGATTTCTTCGTCAACCCCGCCAAAGAGTACCGATCCAGGCTGGTAGCCGCATGAGATAGCAAATTCCTTCAACTCTGCCATATCCTCTTCGGAAAGCTATTGGCCACCCAGGTGCTGTAGGTCGAAGTCTGCTTCTTCCGAAGAGATTTCCTCAGCCTTTTTCCCTTTGTTTGAAACATCTTTGGCCACCTCCTTCTCCACAGCCATGTCTGATATAATTTTGTCAATTTCGGACATGGTGGTTGTTAGACCTTCACCTTCAGTTGCAACGGTAGCTTCGACATCTGTAGATTTGATAGTCTTGTCTGCCGAGGCTGGAGGCAGGGTTTGCTCAATCGCCTGCAGTATGTTCATCATACATCGCTTTTTCTGACCCCCATCTCTTCCATCGGTAGCTCAAGGGATTTCCTTTTTCTATAAAAGGTTTGTCAGTTCCAATCTCAGAGGACTTAACAGCTTGAATGATGGGGATTCAGTCATTACCTTCAAAATTTCTGAAACTTCGACATCAGAAGGTGAGGGAGGGCTCATAATTTTCCCCGCTGCATCATGCACCTTTGGTTCGGCAAAAGGATTCCTATCAAGCTTCCGTTTCTTATGAGCTAGTGCCTTTGGCTCTGATACTGTTTTCATTTTCTTCAAAGCCTCTTCGTATTCCTTCACAGACAGGGCAACTTGCCTGCTCAAAATGCTGACAACTCTTTTCCTTTTTGCTCCCACAGCCCCTTCGTCAAGTCTGTCATAATCCGGGTACTCGAAGTTCAGGGCATCCTTTACCCGATTTAACCTTCGTTTCGGCCGGGTGCTGAAGGCAGCAATCATTAGTTGATCCTCTTTCTTTGTGTAATTCCCAAGAATTTCATTACACATGGTCTCTATCATCTCTAACCATTTAATACACAATTTCTTGAATTGCTTCTCAAATTTGAAGCAGAAGGGGAGTCAAACAAGTTCATATTTCTTTCCCCCTTCCTTCTTCGGCAACCCCCAGCCGCTAGAGGTTGGAAAAGTTTTATTCGCCAGGTATTCCTGCACCAAGTCCCTAGTGCTAATTTCAGCAGCCACCACTCTGAATTCGACTTCAGCCAGCTGGCATGGGGAGCCGAGTTGCATATTGCACAATGGCCTTGTCATCCCGAAGCTCAACCTCAGAGGACTCATAACCATAGTCATGAGTTTTTCCCTCTTCTTCTCATCAACTTTCACGTAGAACCATTCGTTTGTCCACCCGGTCGACCACTTGGTGCGGTAGTCGATCACCGGGGCCTTGGTGTCCTTTCGGTATGCAAAATTATAATATCCAAAGTTCTTGTGAAGGCCATCAGCTCTGGCCTTCGTCTGATAGTGCAACTCATGCACTTGGCAGAAACCTTTGGCATTGGCACTTTTGCCCTAGCTTCGACGAGCCCATATGTAGACACTCAGCCTGATAATGGCATTCAGTGTTAGTTGATGAAGATATATTTCAAACCTTTTCAAAACTTCTCCTATTATATCATATAGAGGAAACCGAAGCCCTGCCCTAAAGAAACTTTTAAATGCAACTTCATCCTCCTTCGGTTCCGAAATCACTTCTTCGCCAGCAAAGCGAATGAGTTTACTCTCATCTTGCCCAAAATAGCCCAGCTTCTTCATCATAACCAGGTCCTCTTCTGATACGGTATATTTTCCAAATTCAATATGGCTGGGTTTTGATGGGCTTAAAATACTGTTGTCTTCTTTGTTTTCATCATCACTCCCGTCAATTACAGTCTGCTCAGCCTTGGCAGTTTCACCTTCGACAATAGCTCCTTCCGACACAACTAGACATGATTGCCTCATCACTTCCGATATTGGCGCTGTTTCTGTCACATTAGTCTCATCTCCCTCACGAGACACCCTAGCAGTGGATCTAACTCGGGCCATTTCAAGTGTTGCGATTCCTTAAGATGAAGGTAACTTCGAATGATGAAAATCGTGTTTGGAAAGTGCAATCTATAAAGCTTCGGCTTTGGTTAAAATTTTTAACAGCATAACAGTACAATGGCAATGAATGATGTGGTAACTCCTCACCAACATGTATGCTTATATAGTGCTGCAGGGGAAGAAGGCGGACCGCCAAACCGTCTACACTGACTGAGCGGTGGACCGGCCAACGCTCGAAATATTTTAATCATTTTTCGACAACGAGCTTAGGGAAGGTGTTTTTCGGACCTTCGACATTCCGAAGCCTTTGTGTTTTTCGCTTATCAAGCTCGTCAAGAAAAAACTATCTAGCACCGCGAAGGGGCTACTGTTGGGGGTCTTCTTCTCTACCGAAGGTTCTCAAGACAAAAACACCTTCGACAAGATAATACAAAGGCTCGCCGAAACTATCATCAACCTTGGCTTTGCTTCTCAAGACGAAGACTTTGTGTACAAGCAACGCTGCAGAATGCCGAAGCTCAATAGCTTCAGCTCGGACCAAGCAAAGAAATATAAGACTAAATAGACCTTATTAGCTTTAGTTGTTTGTAAATAAGCGTTTAAGGGTACGGATGTAATTTTATCCGGGCTACATCCCGTGCTATAAATAGATGAACAGTAACCTCGTACCGTTCAAGCTGGATTGTATTCACTCTCTAGCATCCACGCCTTCGAGCAAGCCGAAGGTATCAATGTAATATTAACATTGTTGATATTCATTTCTGTTTTATGGAATATAAGAGTAAATCAATTAATGAGATACAGTTATCATATTTATTCTTTCACATTCCTACTTGCATATTAAATGATGAAAGTATGTCCTTCTTGACCTTCGTCTAGCGAAGGTCCTTAATGTTTAACAATTGTGTTGCTTTGTTCTTTATGCACAACATTTGAGAACAAGTAACCAACATCTACTATGAGACCGATTCTTCCTCACCCTCAACCTCCGACGCCGAGTCCATATCTTCGAAGCACCAAGAGTGTAAGAAGTATAATAAGATTCCTCTTCGCTATCCTCACATCTCCAAATGCACTCCTCTACTTTTCATTACCCTAGGAAAACCACCATATTTTGATGGTGAAGATTATTGTATGTGGAGTGATAAAATGAGGAATCATCTAACCGCACTCCATGAAAGCATATGGGATATTGTTGAGTTTGGAGTGCAGGTGCCACAGGTGGGCGATGAGGACTATGACTCCGATGAGGACGCCCAAATAAGGCACTTCAACTCCCAAGCCACCTCCATACTCCTTGCTTCCTTGTGTCGAGAGGAGTACAACAAGGTGCAAGGGTTGAAGAGTGCCAAAGAAATTTGGGACATCCTCAAGACAGCGCATGAAGGGGACGAAGTGACAAAGATCATGTTGGGGGCCTTTCTTTTTCGAAGGTCCTCAAAAGCGTGACTAACCATATGTTTCTAGTATGACTGACTATTACAGGAAGCTTCAGCTTTGGGATGAAGGTGTGATATGAGGATACAACTCGAAGGCAACATCAATGGACGCCGAAGCTATGGCTAAAGGAGCTTCGGTTGGTATGATAGCGAAGATGAAGGACGAAACCGACCTAAGGGGGAAAAGACTACTTAGTCCTTGTTAGTTTGCATTTATGATCAAGAGTAGATGTCAGGGGCATGAACGTAATCTTATCCGGGTTGTGCCCCATGCCTATAAATAGATGAACAGTAACACCGTACTGTTCACGCTGGATTGTAATCACTTTTGTAGGGGTGGACATTTTAAAACCGAAAACCAAACCCGAACCCAAACCGAACCCGAATAGACCGAATTGTTGGTCTATTCGGGTTTTCGGGTTTGGGTTCGGTTCCTATATGTGCTATATTTTGGGGTATGGGTTTGTGTTCAGTTCCTAACCTTTAAAACCCAAATAGACCGAATAATCCGAAATATAAAAAAGCTCTTAATATGCGATGACATTATTATATGATTTATGAAATTATTAGCTAGAAATAATGATATCATCTTAACGATAGTATATATATCTTTGTATGTTAATTTTTATAGTCACTTGTTGTAATAATAGTACTTTCAATTAATTATTTATTGTATATATATTAACAAAATATACTGGTCTCTGTACAATTTGGGTCTATTCGGTGGACCGAATAGACCGAACCGAAATTGTGAGTCTATTCGGGTTCAGTTCCTAAAATATTGTTGAAAATTTTGGTTCTCATTTTTCAGAACCCGAAATTTCACAAACCCGAATAGACCGAACCGAATTACCCTAATAGACCGAATGCCCAGCCCTACACTCTTGTGTCATTCTCGCATTTTCACCTTCTGATAAGTCCAAGGTATCAATGTAATATAAATGTTGTTGATGTTTATTCATGTTCATAAAATAAGAATATAAATAGCTCAATGGTTCATAGTTATTATTTAATTTCTTTTATGTTTTCATGTAACCTCACTTATATTTGTTCACTAAAATGATGAAGGTATTTCCTTCATGACCTTCGTCTGAAGATCATTATATCCCAAAGGAGATAATGCTTCAAAGGATGAAGGTCTTTAATCATTAACAAGTTGTGTTGCTTTGTTCTTGATGTATAGCATTTGAGAACAAGGAACAACATTGGTGCTCACTTCCGGTGAACTCAATCGACCACCTTCGGCAAGCATCGACTTTCGCAATGCCGCCAAAGAAGACAACGGTGCCAGGGGCTGCCTTGCAGCCACTGGACACTAATCAGGAGACGCTGCGAGAAGCTAGGAGCCTAAAGAGGAAGGCTACTAGCCCAACACCTCAGGAGGTGGAGCTAGATCAAGAGATCAGGGATTTGGAGGCTATCCACCAATAGGTGCAAATGAAGAGGGAAAAGATGCTTCGGCTCGCCAACCTTCAGAAAAAAGATCGACGAAGCTGCTGAAGAAATGCGACACCTCACTCAGGATGACCAAGACCGAAGGCCCCAACCCAGGGAGCTTCGCCAAGAAAGCCTATTCAATGATGATGAATGGTACGGTGATTTTCATCAGGGCAATTTTGCTTTTGATGATGCTTCTCCCTTGGCAGCAGAATTGCAGGCTACCCCATGGCCGTCGTCATACAAGCCACATCAGCTCCCCATGTATGACAGGCACTCAGACCCGAAGCAATTCCTGATGAGCTACGAAGCAACCATATCCTCATATGCGGACAATACTTTAGTCATGGCAAAGTCCTTCATCATGGCAGTCAAAAGCGGACCTCAAACTTGGTACTCCTCTCTTCGGCCAGGGACAATTATGTCATGGCAGAAGCTAAAGGATATGTTAGTGACCAGCTTCCAGGGTTTTCAAACGAAGCCAGTCACTGCCCAGGCTCTCTTTCAGTGTACGTAGGACCAGGAGGAGTACTTGCAACCATATGTCCGAAGGTTCTTGCGGCTGAGAGCTCAAGCACCTACAGTGCCCAATGAGATCGTCATTGAGGCCATGATCAAGTGGCTCCGGCCAGGACCTACGGCGCAATACTTCGTAAGGAAGCCACCATAAACCTTGGAGAAGCTTCTCCAGAAAATGGATGAGTACATTAGAGCCGACAATGATTTTCGACAAAGAAGGGAAGAAGCCTTCAGATACTCTGAGGTGGCCAGGGGCTTCGGAGGAAGATTCCACCCTAGGCATGTCAGGTTGATTCATAATTCCAGTACAAATGACAATAGGGGAATCATACCCAAACGCAACAATACAGCTCTCAATCATCAAGGGCGCAACAAAGTTCTTTCAGGCCACCAGCTCCAAGAGGCAGAGGGGGCAGAAGCTTCGGAGGAAGATATGGAGATCAGCCTAGGAAACTATTTTGCTTGTTCTGCGGCGAAGACAAAGGGCATACCACAAGGACGTGCCAAGTCATGATTCAGAAGCAGAAAGAAATTGCCGAAGCTGAAACATGGCAAAATCAGTCAAAGCAGGTTCTGCATACTGCTTCGTGCTACTCTCCCTACATCCCGGAGTATGTAGGCAATCAACAGCCTGCGGCCTCTGTCGCTTCAGCAAGCCATTCTCAAGCTTCCTGGGCCTAGTTGCCACCACCACCACCGCTAGCACCTGCCCTGGTTCACAGTCAACAGCCAGAAGGGCATCACCACGCTCAGCAACAGCGCGACCTTCGGGAGGAGTCCGAAGCTCGCATAGTCAACATCACTGTGCCTGAGTCGAAGCACATCTACTAAAGGTGCCACGACATTTCGATTAAAGAATATCCTAATCTGGTGTATCTTAGTTTTCTCCGTCATTTTATTTTCTTGCATGAAAAACAATTCACGAAGGTTTAATCTCCAATTTGATGTAATATTATTGTGGACACACCATCGAGTGTGGAACACATTCCCTTAACAATGCTTCCGAAGCTACAAAGTCGTTCCTAAGGGAGCGCAGAGTAAGTTCCGAAGCTCAAAAGTTGTTCTTAAGGGAATGCGAAGCCAATATGCCACCGAAATAGAAGGTGAAGAAGCTCAAAAGTCGTTTCTAAGGGAGTGTAGAGCTTAAATACCACCGAAATAGAAGGTGAAGAAGCTCAAAAGTCGTTCCTAAGGGGATGCAGAGCTTAAATGCCACCGAAATAGAAGGTGAAGAGACTCAAAAGTCGTTCCTAAGTGGATGCAGAGTCTGGGTGTGTTTTCGTGTGGGTATGTGTCTTCGGCATAAACATCATGCTACATCATATGATCGCATCATTTCGCATAGCATTACATCATACATCATCTCGCATCAGCAATAAGATTGTGGAGAAGAAAATATGCTTCTTTCAAAATATGCGATGAATGGAACAATGTGCTGAAGCACGAAGTGTACCTTCAGCAATTATAATTTTACATGCCAAGAGAATCTTCGTCAACAACAATATTATATAACAGCTGCGGCATAAGGGGTGACTTTTTCTTTGCGAAGCATGAAAAGAAGGGAAGGTGTTTTTTCGCCAAAGGCTCAAAAACAGGTATGTACATAGATTTCATACATAGCAAAGAAATATATTACATTCATATACATACAAATGTTCGATGTTTGACTCATACACGAATATTACATTTCTTAGTACACAAGAATTCAATCTTCCTTTAATATTTTCTCGGCAGCTTCATTTAGGAGTTTGTTGACAGCTTCGTCAACGACTTCTTCGGCAATCCTTATTGTTTCTAATGCTGCCTTCATGGCCGGATCGGCCTCGAGATCATATGGCTCAGGTGGCAGTGAAAGTTCAGCTGTAATAAATAACAAGTTGTTAATCCGAAGCCAAAAACAAACACTGAAGATAAAATTCAGTAATAATACATATATGCCTTGCGCGCTCAGTAGCCTCTTCGGCTCATTTAGCTTCTTCTCGGGCATCATGGGATTCTTTTTCGTTTTTCTTTATAGCTTCGTCAGCTATCCCACGGCCGCCTTTCATCCAAACATTGGAATTAAATTTCCCGCCCATCAAAGTAGCTTCGGTCGAAGGCTCCTTCGTGTCATCTATGGAGAAGACGGTTTCTGCCTGGGCTGCAGCTTTAACGTGTTCACAACCAGTTTTCTCTAGAATCGCTGCAACTCCTCGAGCACCGGCGAAGGCACAAAAATCCCCATGGTTGCTAAGAATTTCTTCAAAAGCTTCACCCTCTTCGCTGATCCATTTAATGACTCCTTCGGGATCGCCTCAAATAAACTTTTGCTCCAATGAGTATGCACCCACCTTGGCAAAGTTGTCTTTCAGTTTCTTGGCGCAATCTAAGGATTTCTCATATCATCTCTCCTAGGACTCACGAAGCTCCTCCACATTCTTTTCTAGCCTACCACTTGTCCATTCACTTATCTCTTGCTTTCCCTTTGCGGGTTCAAAATTTTCATTAGCTTCAGCAAGCTTTTTCTGAAGATCTTCAACTTCGACTTTATGAGCTTTGGATTGTGCATTAATCTTTGCTTCGTTGCTCTTCAACCTATCTACTAAGGAAAGCAGTATTTTATCTTTTTCAAGCGCCTCGTTTCTTAGTGTAATAACTTCTGACCGAAGGTTCATGAGGGCTATTTGGTAGCTTTCGTCTTCCGCTTTCTTTTGTACCCTTAAAGCCTTGCTTAGAATTAAGCCCTACAAAAAAATGAAGGATCGACCCACAATAATAAGGAAAAGACACAAAAAATACTCTGCATATAAGTTAAAACATCTTCACCTTCAGACTGTTATAGGAAAGACTGTATGCAAGGTCATCCTTCGACATGGCACACATGCCAAGCTCTAGCTTCGGGAATCCTATATTTTCTGCCATCTCCCGGCAAATAGATATTTCCTTGTTGTCCGGAAGGTAGTACAAAAAATCGTCTTCGTCAGTGCCATTGAACACAAGGGATCCCGGGGGATACTTCAAATCTTTAGCATATTGCACAGCTTCGGCAATCTATTCCTCTGATAGCTTTTCCCCTGCCGCGTGGTGCACTATAAATTCCAATCCCTCAGTAGAAGCTTCGGTGGCAGAGAGTTTAGATTCTTTGTTGGTTCTCTCTTCTTCTAACGGTAATAGAGCTTTTGCAGCATCCGAGGGCCCTTATTCAGCATCCTTTTCAACAAGTTCCACAGGCCCTGTTTTTGCGGAAACTGAGGGCCCAACTTCAGCCTCAACCCGAGTTACAACAGCTTCGACACTCTCCTTTATATTTTTCTCACTCATGCTGGGCACTTCTATAGAGGCAGGAGTTGGTACCTTTGTCGACTCCATGACAGCGTCTAGTATGCTAGCCATTCTCCTCCTCTTTGGAGTTACTGTAGGAATTTTTGATACCTCTGCCGATTTCCTCAATTCTGGCTCGACCGTTTTTGCCCTAGCTTCGGCAGGACACTTCAGCACATCGATGGTTTCGGCTTTTGGCTCCTCCACTGCTGTCTTCAGAATTGGCTCTTCGGCTGATCCCACTGTGGCTTCGGCAGTAGCGGGATGACTTGGCTCAGCGGCAGAAGACCCTTCAGCTGGCTTCGGCACTTCGGCCGTCTCAGAGTGCCTGGGTTGGTGTGTCAGAACCTTGACCTTTTTCCCTTTCGACGTAGCAGAGATTGCTGAAGCAGCAACCTTTCTTTTCTTTCCCTGCTTTCACGAGGGATAACAATAGTCTAGGTACACGAAGCCAATTACATCAAAAACCCTATTCAATCTCTTCTTGCCTCGCCCTCCGAAGGCCAATGTCATGGCATCATCTTTGGACCTTGTGTAGGCCCCAAGTAATTCATCACTAGTTGCCTCAATACAATCCAACCAGTCATCGTTCGGCTCATCGAACTGATCTCTGTATCTGAAGGTGTATTTCAGATAAACTAAACTGCCTGGACTGGACTCGACAGCAGCTTCCTTCGGCATCTCCTAGCAACTTCCAAGAGGCCACACTCTGAAAGCAATATGCTCCTGGACTAAGTCCCTAGTGCCAATATAAGTGCATACAGTGTTAAAAGTCGTCTGGCATGCTTGAATATCATCTCCAAGGATAGTGGCTAGCCTCGTAATGCCGAAGCAAGACTAGATAGGGCGTTGAATGACCCCATTTATATCTTCTCTTTCAACTCAGTTGTTCTTCACATAAAACCACTCTTGCATCCAGGCTCCTGGCCACCTCTTCCAAAATGTTGGAACGGGATAGCTCACATTAGAGCGAGGCACGAAGCAGTAACAGCCAAAATTATTATGATATTGCTCCTTGCCAGTAGCCTTCATCTCATATGATAGTTCATGCATGTTGCAGAAGCATCTTGCATTCGGCTCCAAACCCTGGCTCCTCATGGCCCAAACGAAAATCCCCATTCTAGTGATAGCTTCGGGGGTAATCTGATGAAGGTAAATTTCAAAAGTCTTTAAAACTTCAATTAAAAATTTGTTCAGAGGGAATCAAAGCCCTGCTTTCATAAAGCTCCTGTACACAACCACTTCGTCAGCTTTGGGTACAGGGGCACTGCTATCTCCTCTAGCCCTCATGTAACACCCGGCCTTTAAGGCACAAAGCCGGGTGCATCTCATACATGCGCCAAAAAGACAACATATATAATAACAGAGTGTATAGAGATAAATGTCATAATATAATCAGAGTACTCATTACATAGCAGAAGTTTTACAAAATAAAAGATAAATATAACAGGATCTAAAATCCATCCTTGGCGTGAGAAAGTCAACTGGGAAACGTCACCTAGATCAGATCAAACTCCTCGCTTTATGGCTCCTCCTGAACCACCTGTTCTTCTCCTGTGGGGGGGGGTGTGAGACAGCAAGGGTGAGCTCACGCATGATCATCGCTCAACAAGTTATGGGGAATAATGTGGCATGAACTCGCCAAAGGTGGGAGTTCATGTGAGGTGTAAGGCTAATCAACAATAGGGGTTAAAGCTGAGCATTGCTTTTAAGTAGTTGGTCAAAATTTTATTAGCAGTTACTAAATGTAAGTAAATACCAAACCTTAAATAAAGTAAAACAACAAAATTAATACATAATCCCATGCATATGCATATGACAAAATTGAGTTTAAGTTACATAAATTAATCATCGGAGAGTCCTGAGCTGCTCATGACTGCGAGCACGGCTAGTATACCAGTTTTACACTCTGCAGAGGTTATACCTTGTACCCACAAGTCATGTATCCCATGTCGCCAGGGTTAGCCAGACCCTTAGACACTACCGAGGTGAATGGCTAGGGATCCACTATGAGGCCTTTACAAAGTTCCACTAGCTTCCGAAAACCCGCTATAGTTTATGGGAAGAGCACTTGCAAGAATCCCCCGTATGACCGCCATCATAGAAAAATCAACCCGAGAACCTCCTTGCATGCAATCCCCTACTGCCCTTGCCCCTTTCGGGTAAGGTAGTCTTCCACTTGCTTTCCTTGTTAGTTGGCCAAGGGCGTCCCATTAAACCCTTGTGGTGGCACGTGTTTCTCAAGTTAAGCTCCATGTTCCAATTAACATTAATGATCTTGACATGAACATAAATAGAATAACCAAATAACTGGAACATGGATATAACAAAATATTTTCCCAAAACCATGTAAAGCAATACTAAAACTACCCAAGTGATTCAGGGATAACAAGGTAAAGAGATAAACAATCTAGGGTGACCTTTCGGGTCCCATCAAAATTAAGCCTATGCATGGTAAATGATTATAAAGAACATTATTGGGTAACAAAAGTGAATCAAGGGCACAACTTGCCTTCAATGAGCTCCTGCTCAGCTACTTCTATCTGCTGGTCACCAGGATCCTCAGTCACAGACTCTTCTACTCGCCACAATACAAATAAGCATAGTATATAAACAAAATTAACATCACACCAAACATATAAACAAAATACATAATAATAATCTACATATTAAAATAAAATCCTAGGAACAGGAATCATAAATTTTGGAGTTATATTTTTTTTAAATATGAATTTCCAAAGGCTTTATGTGCTTAAAATAGGATTAAGTGAGGAATTAATTTTCTTACTGTTTTCATGACAAAACAGAGACTCTAAGTGATAGAGAATAATATTACAAAATTTTAGAAACTGGAATGGGTTAATTTGGAGTTCATATGAATTTTCTATGGAATAAACAAGTTTCTAGCAATTATTTATTCATTGAAAATCTATTTCTATTTTATTTTCTCTGATTTTCGAGTTGTCTGGACTGGACCTCATTTTCTGGAGAGTGCAGGGGCTAATTTATAAAACTTCCCTAGACTCTGAGCCCGCCAGAGATAAACCGCGGGTTGAATTTAGTATTTGACGGGGGCTCTTAAACAAAATTCCCTGGCCGAGTGGTATCAATGAATCCTAGCCGTCCGATCTAGCGCCAACGTGCCAGATTAGATCTAGCGGCGAAGATTGGATCTGGCGTGTTATGTACTAGTGAGCAGCGAGGACCATTGGATCATGGATCAACGGTCCAGGTCACTTTTGAACGCGATCTAATCCTACACGCTCGCCCCACATCGAACGGTCCTACCAAGCCAAGCCAATCGGTACGCGATTCCCTAATCTCGATCGTCCGAAGGTCATCCAACGATCCAGGATTGTCTCCCTCACTCATCCAATGATAAGCCGTGAACAGGGTCCCGCCACGGCGACGCTCTCGCTAGAGTTGAGCGATTCCCCCCTACCAGCAACCTGCTACACCGGAAACCAGTCCCGACTAACGCGACGGTGATAGCGGAACAAAGGAACGTCGTGATACCTTGATTCGCGATGGTGACGATCCGTTCCACGGTGCAAGGTGGCGCGGACGTTGATGGGTATTCCGGTGAGGAATTCTTGGGGCTGCAGTGGTCAATCCAGAACGCGATGCTGCGGAGGTCCCTCCCTTGGACCTGGTGGAGGCCATGAACACCTCACGAGGCACGGACAACGACTAAATTGAGGATTCCCCCGCGGCGGCATCCGTCTTCTCCCTTCACCCCCCTCGGCTGTGGCAAAGACTAGGTTTCTGGCTCGGTTTGGGGCGCTCGAGATCCCAGGAGCTCAGTATATGAGGTACGGGGCGGGGTCGATTGGTTCGGGCGATACGGAGTCCCCCGGGTCACACGGCGAAGTCCCGCCATTACTGGCGATGTCGTTGCGGGCGGGTCTGACAGTACGGGACCACGCGACAGAGGAACGCGCGAGGCAGTTGTAGCTAGCTCGTGGGTCAGTGGTGCAGCGCCAGCCGGCATGCGTACACGGCTGTGTAAATGACCAGTGGGGCCCACTCACCAGAGTGACGACGCACGCTGGTAAAGGATCCTGGGCCGCGCGTGAGTAGAGGGAAAGTGGATGGGCCGCGCATGGGGAAACTCGGCCCATGCGCACAGTAACTCTTTTTTTTCTTTTCCCATTTTCTGTTTCATTTCTTTCTTATTTGCAAATTTCAAATTTGAATTCAACTGATGTTGTGAACTTATTGTTCTCAATTAAATACATAATTTGAACATACTAGTATGAATTTCATTTATAATTTTTATTTTGTATTTTATAGTATTTCTTTCTAAACCCAAGTTTCAATCTAGTGGCTAATTCATATTCTCCACTCATTATTGTATTCCTACTAATATATTGTTGTTATTATTTAAATGCACAAGCAAACAAAATTTCCAACATGATGCACCATTCTTTTACTTAGTATTTTTTATAGGTAGTAAGAGTTAATCCCATGGTTTGAAATATTCTAAGATGAGAATAACAACACAAGTGATCCAATGACCCGTTTATATTTCTCATTTCTTGTATCTTCTATTGCTCTCACTATTTGGGTATTACAAATCCTACCCCCCTTACAAAGAATCTCGTCCTCGAGATTTAGGAAGAACTAGGGAAAAGATGGGGAAAATCTATGCGAAGCTCTTCTTCTCTTTCCCTCGTAGCTTCATCTGCACCCTGATGACTCCATTGCACTTTGCACATCTTTATCACCTTATTTTTTTTGTATCTCCAGTCAAAGTCTCAAGAATCTTGATAGGATAACACGTATAAACCAAATTTCCCTGAACACTGAGCTCTTCCATTGGTAATTGTTTCTCAAGGACACGGAGACACTTCTTAAGTTGAGACATATGGAAAACATTATGCTCACCAGATAGATTGTCAGGTAGCTCGAGTTGATAGGTCATCTCTCCAACTCGCCTAAAAACTCAGAATGGTCCAATAAAGCGAGGGGATAGTTTGTCCTTAATCTTGAATCTCCTCATTCCATGAAGTGGTGACACCTTGAGGTACACATAATATCCTTCCTCAAATTCCAGTGGTCTCCTTCTATTATCAGCATAGCTCTTTTGTCTGGTCTGAGCTACCCTCAAGTTCTCCTTGATTATACAGACTTCTTCTGCCTCTTGAATAAGTTCAGATCCAAAAAAATGTCTTCCTCCAGTCTGATCCAATGTAGAGGAATCCTTCATTTCCTGCCATATAGAGTCTCGAACAGTGACATCTTCAGACTGGCCTGGTAACTATTATTATATGAGAACTTAGCATAAGGTAGACTCTTGTCCCACTACTACCATACTAAAGGGCACAAGCTCTCAACATGTCCTCCAATACTTGATTAGTCCTTTCAGTATGTCCATCAGTCTGAGGATGGTAGGCCAAACTATATTTCAACTTCGTATCCATATTCTCATGAAAACTTTTCCAAAATCTGGAGGTAGACTGTGACCCTCTATCCAAAACGATCTTCTTCGGTACACCATGTAGAGACATAATCCGAGCCATATATAATTCTGCTAGCTTGGCTCCCGTGTCACAGGTATGAAGTGAGCCACTTTGGTCGGTCTATCCACAAGAACCCATATAGAACCATATCCTTTCGAGGTGCGAGACAATCCAGTAATGAAGTCCATACCAATCTGTTCCCACTTCCATTCGGGTATCTTTAATGGGTATAATAGTCCAGCTGGTCTTTGGTGTTTAGCCTTAACTCTTTGACACACATCGCACATAGTGACATGTGCAGCCACATCTCTCTTCAATCCATACGACCAGTATTTCTGCTTCAAACCTTGATACATTTTGGTACTATCAGGATGAATAGAATAATCTGAATTATGGGCCTCCCTTAAAATAGTCTCACGAAGGCTTTCAATATCAGGAACACATATCCAGTCCTTGAACCATACGGTGCCTTGCTCATCCTCTGTGAATTCTGGACCTCAACCTTCAGTAATCAGATCCTTAGTCTCTTGTATTTTAGCATCACCAATTTGTCCTTTGTGGATTTATTGCTCCAAAGTAGATTCCACATCAATAGTAACTCCTTCAATGTGAGCAACTATCCCCAGGTTAAGTCTCCTAAAATCCTCAACAATCTCATCAGGTAGCTAGGCAACAACAGCTGAATGAACATGCTCCTTTCGACTCAAGGTATCTGCAACCAAATTTGCCTTGCCCGGGTGATAGTGAATCTCCAAATCATAATCCTTAATAAGCTCCAACCAACAGTGTTGCCTAAGGTTGAGATCCTTCTGAGTGAATATATACTTCAAACTCTTATGATCCGTATACACTTGACACTTGGTTCCCATAATATAATGTCTCCAAATCTTAAGCGTGTGCACAACGGCTGCCAGTTCTAAGTCACGAGTGGGGTAGTTCAATTCATGTTTCCGTAACTAACGAGACGCATAGGCAATCACATGTCCTTCTTGCATGAGCACACATCCCAAGCCTTGGCCACATGCATCACAATAAATGTCAAATCCCTTCTGTAGGTCTGGCATAACCAACACTGGTGGTGACATCAATCTCTTCTTTAATTGATCAAAACTATCTTGGCACTTCTCGTCCCACTTAAACTATCTTCCCTTCTCCAGAAGCGAGGTCATAGGCTTGGCAATCTTAGAAAATCCTTCAATAAATCTTCGATAATATCCTGCAAGTCCTAAGAAACTCTGAATCTTCGTAACTGTAGTGGGTATGCTCCACTCTATTATCTACTTGACCTTAACAGGATCCATTGATATTCCGCCATTAGAAATGATGTGTCCAAGGAATGGCACCTCACCAATCCAAAACTCGCACTTGCTAAACTTGGCGTAGAGTTGATTATCTCGTAGCTTCTGTAGCACCAATCTTAGATGTTCTTCATGATCACTTTCACTCAGAATAGATAAGAATATCATCGATGAACACTACGACGAATCTATCCAAATACTCTATAAACACCTTATTCATCAAATTCATAAAATACGCTGGCGCATTAGTTAGTCCAAATGACATAACGGGGAACACATATAATCCATATCGAGTCGAGAAAGCTGTCTTGGGAATATCCGATAGCCTAATCCTCATCTGATGGTATCCCGATCGGAGATCAATCTTCGAGAATACTCTAGCACCTATCATCTGATCAAACAAATCCTCAATACGGGGTAACAGATACTTGTTCTTCACAGTAACATCATTAAGGGACCTATAATCCTCGCACATCCCTTGCGATCCTTCTTTCTTCTGTACAAATAGAACCGGCGCTCCACAAGGTGAAGAATTCGAACGAATGTACCCAGCCTCTTGTAACTCTGTTAACTGTTTCTTAGGTTCCTTTAATTCTTCTACAGACATCCTGTATGGTCGTTTAGAAATAGGGGCAGTTCCAGGTAAGAGATCAATGACCAACTCAACTTCCCTATCTGGTGGCATCCTTGGTAACTCTTTTGGGAAGATATCCAGAAAATCTCTAACCACACGGATGTTGTCACCAACAAACTTCCCATCTATACTGCTGGTGGTAGTTACTGCAATTTCAACTTCAAATCTTTCTTCTTTTGAACTGGTGAGTTATACGGTTCCCTTAGCAAAGTGTATATACTACCTTTGCCTTTCTTAACCATGACATACCAAGGATCAAATCTATACTGCTCTCTTCTAACAGTATAGGGGTAGCCCATCTGGGTTAGAAACACAGGGTACAGAAGAAAGGATTGTAGACAAGGCATGTAATTACGAAGCATGTTACTTTGGAAAATTTATTACCTAACTGTGTCACCTACTAAAGCTAATACATTACCTTATGGTGGTACATGCTAAGATGCTCGTCTATACTATTTCAATCAATCAAAGAAGCAAATCAGGCATTTGATCATCAGAACAATCAACCAACATTTTTAAATATAGAAAATAGTTATAATTTTGTGTTAGGCCTCCTATCTCTTAAAAAGATCATAAGTGTAGGATTCCAAGGTGTGAAATCCATCATGTCTTGGAGTAGAAAAGATAAGAGTAATCAGAGTAGGACAGTAGAAGGTGAGACAGGATCAAGATAAGTATAGAGAGAATCAGAGTAAGGTAAGTATAGAATGAATCAGAGTAAGATAAGTAGGTAAGAGTTTGTCCATTTCTATCTAGGTTTCGTCCTACAGTCAACATTTCCTCTGATACCACTTTTGTAACACCCGGGCTTTAAGGGACAAAGACGGGTGCATCTCATACATGCGCCAAAGAAGACAACATATATAATAACAGAGTGTATAGAGATAAATATCATAATATAATCAGAGTACTCATTACATAGCGGAAGTTTTACAAAACAAAAGATAAATATAACAGGATCTAAAATCCATCCATGGCGCCAGAAAGTCAACTGGGAAACGTCACCTAGATCAGATCAAACTCCTCGCTTTGTGGCTCCTCCTGAACCACCTGTTCTTCTCCTGTGGGGGGTGTGAGACAGCAAGGGTGAGCTCACACATGTTCATCGCTCACCAAGTTGTGGGGAATAATGTGGCATGAACTCGCCAAAGGTGGGAGTTCATGTGAGGTGTAAGGCTAATCAACAACAGGGGTTAAAGTTGAGCATTGCTTTTAAGTAGTTGGTCAAAATTTTATTAGCAGTTACTAAATGTAAGTAAATACCAAACCTTAAATAAAGTAAACGAACAAAATTAATACATAATCCCATGCATATGCATATGACAAAATTGAGTTTAAGTTACATAAATTAATCATCGGAGAGTCCTGAGCTGCTCATGACCGCGAGCACGGCTAGTATACTAGTTTTACACTTTACAGAGGTTGTACCCTGTACCCACAAGTCGTGTATCCCATGTCGCCAGGGTTAGCCAGACTCTTAGACACTACCGAGGTGAATGGCTAGGGATCCACTACGAGGCCTTTACAAAGTTCCACTAGCTTCCGAAAACCCGCTACAGTTTATGGGAAGAGCACTTGCAAGAATCCCCCGTCTGACCGCCATCGCAGCAAAATCAACCCGAGAACCTCCTTGCATGCAATCCCCTACTGCCCTTGCCCCTTTCGGGTAAGGTAGTCTTCCACTAGCTTTTCTTGTTAGTTGGCCAAGGGCGTCCCATTAAACCCTTGTGGTGGCACGTGTTTCTCAAGTTAAGCTCCATGTTCCAATTACCATTAATGATCTTGACATGAAGATAAATAAAATAACAAAATAACTGGAACATGGATATAACAAAATATTATCCCAAAACAATGTAAAGCAATAGCAAAACTACCCAAGTGATTCAGGGATAACAAGGTAAAGAGATAAACAATTTAGGGTGACCTATTGGGTCCCATCAAAATTAAGCCTATGCATGGTAAATGATTATAAAGAACATTATTGGGTAACAAAAGTGAATTAAGGGCACAACTTGCCTTCAATGAGCTCCTGCTCAGCTACTTCTATCTGCTGGTCACCAGGATCCTCAGTCACAGGCTCTTCTACTCGCCACAATACAAACAAGCACAATATATAAAGAAAATTAACATCACACCAAACATATAAACAAAATACATAATAATAATCTACAAAATAAAATAAAATCCTAGGAACAGAAATCACAAATTTTGGAGTTATATTTTTTTAAAATATGAATTTCCAAAGGCTTTATGTGCTTAAAATAGGATTAAGTG
This sequence comes from Zea luxurians, assembly GCA_029449295.1. Lineage (NCBI taxonomy): Eukaryota > Viridiplantae > Streptophyta > Magnoliopsida > Poales > Poaceae > Zea > Zea luxurians. The sequence continues at coordinate 686,072 of JAOPSE010000319.1, read as the reverse complement.
AGGAGTTAATTTTCTTACTATTTTCATGACAAAACAGAGACTCTAAGTGATAGATAATAATATTAAAAAATTTTAGAAACCGGAATGGGTTAATTTGAATTCATATGAATTTTCTATGGAATAAACAAGTTTCTAGCAATTATTTATTCATTGAAAATCTATTTCTATTTTATTTTCTCTGATTTTCGAGTTGTCTGGACTGGACCTCATTTTTTGCAGAGTGCAGGGGCTAATTTATAAAACTTCCCTAGACTCTGAGCCCGCCAGAGATGAACCGCGGGTTGAATTCAGTATTTGACGGGGGCTCTTTAACAAAATTCCCTGGCCGAAGGGTATCAATGAATCCTAGCCGTCCGATCTAGCGCCAACGTGCCAGAATAGATCTAGCGGCGAAGATTGGATCTGGCTTGTTATGTACTGGTGAGCAGCGAGGACCATTGGATAATGGATCAATGGTCCAGGTCACTTTTGAACGCGATCTAATCCTACACGCTCGCCCTGCATCGGACGGTCCTACCAAGCCGAGCCAATCGGTATGCGATGCCCTAATCCCGATCGTCCGAAGGTCATCCAATGATCCAAGATTGTCTCCCTCACTCATCCAATGATCCACCGTGAACAGGGTCCCGCCACGGCGGCGCTCTCGCCGGAGTTGAGCGATTCCCCCCTACCAGTGACCTGCTACACCGGAAACCAGTCCCGACTAACACGACGGTGATAGCAGAACAAAGGAACGTCCTGATACCTTGATTCGCGATGGTGATGATCCATACCACGGTGCAGGGTGGCGCGGACGTCAATGGGTATTCCGGTGAGGAATTCTTGGGGCTGCAGTGGTCAATCCAGAACGCGATGCTGCGGAGGTCCCTCCCCTGGACCTGGTGGAGGCCATGAACACCTCACGAGGCACGGACAACGGCTAAATTGAGGATTCTCCCGCGGCGGCATCCGTCTTCTCCCTTCACCCCCCTCGGCTGCGGTGGAGACTAGGTTTCTGGGCTTGGTTTGGGGCGCTCGATATCCCAGGAGCTTAGTATATGAGGTACGGGGCGGGGTCGATCGGTTCAGGCGATACGGAGTCCCCCGGGTCACACGACGAAGTCCCGCCATTACCGGCGAGGTCATTGCGGGCAGGTCTGACAGTACGGGACCACGCGACAGAGGAACGCGCGAGGCAGTTGTAGCTGGCTCGTGGGTCAGTGGTGCAGCGCCAGCCGGCATGCGTACATGGCTGTGTAAATGACCAGTGGGGCCCACTCACCAGAGTGACGACACGTGCTGGTAAAGGATCCTGGGCCGTGCGTGAGTAGAGGGAAAGTGGATGGGCCGCGCATGGGGAAACTCGGCCCACACTCACAGTAACTTTTTTTTTCTTTTCCCATTTTCTGTTTCATTTCTTTATTATTTGCAAATTTCAAATTTGAATTCAACTGATGTTGTGAACTTATTGTTCTCAATTAAATACATAATTTGAACATACTAGTATGAATTTCATTTATAATTTTTATTTTGTATTTTATAGTATTTCTTTCCAAACCCAAGTTTCAATCTAGTGGCTAATTCATATTCTCCACTCATTATTGTATTCCTACTAATATATTGTTGTTATTATTTAAATGCACAAGCAAACAAAATCTCCAACATGATGCACCATTCTTTTACTTAGTATTTTTTATAGGTAGTCAGAGGTAATCCCATGGTTTGAAATATGCTAAGATGAGAATAACAACACAAGTGATCCAATGACCCTTTCATATTTCTCATTTCTTGTATCTTCTATTGCTCTCATTATTTGTGTATTTCAAATCCTACCCCCCTTACAAAGAATCTCGTCCTCGAGATTTAGGAAGAACTAGGAAAAATATGGGGAAAATCTATGCGAAGCTCTTCTTCTCTTTCCCTCGTAGCTTCATCTGCACCCTGATGACTCCATTGCACTTTGCACATCTTTATCACCTTATTTTTTTATCTCTAGTCAAAGTGTCAAGAATCTTGATAGGATAACACGTATAAACCAAATTTCCCTGAACACTGAGCTCTTCCATTGGTAACTGTTTCTCAAGGACACGGAGACACTTCTTAAGTTGAGACATATGGAAAACATTATGCTCACCGAGTCGGCAGGTGCCGAGGTAGTGACGTGGCGGCAGCATCCGTCTTCTCCCTTCACCCCCTCGGCTGTGGCGGAGACTAGGTTTCTAGGCTCGATTTGGGGCGCTCGAGATCCCAGGAGCTCAGTATATGAGGTACGTGGCGGGGTCGAGCGGTTCAGGCGATACGGAGTCCCTCGGGTCACACGGCGAAGTCCCGCCATTACCGGCGAGGTCGTTGTGGGCGGGTCTGACAGTACGGGACCATGCGACAGAGGAACGCGCGATGCAGTTGTAGCTGGTTCGTGGGTCAGTGGTGCAGCACCAGCCGACATGCGTACACGGCTGTGTAAATGACCAGTGGGGCCCACTCACCAGCGTGACGATGCACGCTGGTAAAGGATCCTGGGCCGCGCGTGAGTAGAGGGAAAGTGGATGGGCCGCGCATGGGGAAACTCGGCCCACGCGCACAGTAACTCTTTTATTTCTTTTCCCATTTTCTGTTTCATTTCTTTCTTATTTGCAAATTTCAAATTTGAATTCAACTGATGTTGTGAACTTATTTTTCTCAATTAAATACATAATTTGAACATACTAGTATGAATTTTATTATAATTTTTATTTTGTATTTTATAGTATTTCTTTCCAAACCCAAGTTTCAATCTAGTGGCTAATTCATATTCTCCACTCATTATTGTATTCCTACTAATATATTGTTGTTATATTTAAATGCACAAGCAAACAAAATTTCCAACATGATGCACCATTCTTTTAGTTAGTATTTTTTTATAGGTAGTCGGAGTTAATCCCATGGTTTGAAATATGCTAAGATGAGAATAACAACACAAGTGATCCAATGACCCTTTTATATTTCTCATTTCTTGTATCTTCTATTGCTCTCACTATTTGGGTATTACACCTCACGATAGAAATATCGTGGAAGTATCTTCCTTTCATTGCATCAATCTGACTTTGTTTAATGGTTGATTTACCGAAGATGGTATGACTTGGCCGCCAGGGCCGATCTTCGGCACCTTCGTTTCCACTTTCTAAATCAAAATTTTCACTATCATCGAAATCTTCAGATAAGCCAGCTAGCATCTCATTGGTAATCTTCTCTGTATCTGTCTTCTCCATAGCTTCATGAAACTCGGCCAATGCAGGGTTATCAACTTCTTCTCTTCAGCCATTTAGACAACGGTTGCACGATTGCCGAAGCTTAAAACTCAAATAAAACTCGGCAGAACAAGAGAATTCAGAATGTCTAAAATAGCGCAAGCAGCTGAAATGGCACAACAAATGCCATCAATGCGAGTCCCTATTTATATGCCTAGCGCCTCACGACTTGATGGGTCCTACGTGTCAGTGTCTTTCGCTATTCTAGTGAAGGGAAGGTGTTTTTTTCGGACCTTCGGCTAAAGGCCTTCGTTCACGTCACAGTCTAAACTTGTTACAAAGAAACAAATTCATACTGCGCGGGGATACTGTTAGGGGCCTTCCTCTTCCGAAGGTCCTCAAAAACGTGACTAACCATATGTTTCCAGTATGACTGACTATTATAGGAAGCTTCAGGTTTGGGATAAAGGTGTGATATGAGGATACAGCTCGAAGGCAACATGGATGGACGCCGAAGCTATGGCTAAAGAAGCTTCGGTTTGGTATGATAGCGAAGATGAAGGACGAAACCGACCTAAGGGGGAAAAGACTACTTAGTCCTTGTTAGTTTGCATTATGATTAAGAGTAGATGTTAGGGGCATGAATGTAATCTTATCCGGGCTGCACCCCGTGCCTATAAATAGATGAACAGTAACACCATACTGTTCACACTGGATTGTAATCACTCTTGTGTCATTCTCGCATTTTCACCTTCTGACAAGCCGAAGGTATCAATGTAATATAAATGTTGTTGATGTTTATTCATGTTCATAAAATAAGAATATAAATAGCTCAATGGTTCATAGTTATTATTTATATTCTTTTATGTTTCATGTACCCTCACTTATATTTGTTCATTGAAATGATGAAGGTATTTCCTTCATGACCTTCGTCTGAAGATCATTATATCCCAAAGGAGATAATGCTTCAAAGGACGAAGGTCTTTAATCATTAACAAGTTGTGTTGCTTTGTTCTCGATGTATAGCATTTGAGAACAAAGAACAACAAATCACTAAGCGGAAAACGATCGAGGGAGAACTTGGTCGGTTTGTCTTCAATAAGGGAGAAGAGCCACACGAAATGTACAACCGGCTCAAGGCAATGGTGAACCAATTCCGCATCCTCGGGAGCACCAAGTGGGATGACCATGAAATGGTCAAGGTTATTCTAAGATCTCTTGTCTTTCGTAACCCCACTCAAGTGCAATTAATTCATGGAGATCCTAGGTATAGACAGATTTCTGCATAGGAGGTGATTGACAAGTTTGTGAGCTTTGAACTTATGATCAAAGACTCCAAACATATTGTCATATTGGAGCAAGGCGCTACCTCCACACCCGAGGTACAACCCGTTGCATTCAAGGCAACGGAAGAAAAGAAGGAAGAGCCTACACCAACAAGTAGGCTCCCAATCGATGCCTCCAAGCTTGACAACGAGGAGATGGCTCTTATCCTCAAGAGCTTCCAGCAAATCCTCAAACAAAGGAAGGGGAAGGACTACAAACCCCGCTCCAAGTTGGTTTTCTATAGGTGTGGTAAGTCGTGTCATTATATTTCAAAATGTCCATATATAAGTGATAGTGACAGGGACGACGACAAGAAAGGGAAGAGGAAGATGGAAAAGAAAAGATACTACAATAAGAAGGGTGGCGAGGCGCACATGGGACGGGAATGGGACTCCGACGAGAGTTCCAATGACTCCTCCTCTGACGAGGACGTCGTCAACATCGTCATCAACAAAGGTCGTCTCTTCCCCAATGTCGGCGACAAATGTCTCATGGCCAAGGATAGCAAAAAGAAGGTACATTCTAGAGATGCCCCCAAATACACTACTTTCGATGATGAGGGTAGCTCTAGTGAAAATGATGATGACTTGACTTCTCTTTTTGCAAACTTTACCATAGAACAAAAGAAGAAAATTAATGAATTAATGAAAACCATTAACGAGAAGGATGAGATCTTGGAATGCCAAGGGGACTTGCTTGTTAAGGAAAATAAAAAATTTGTTAAGCTAAAAGATGCTTATGCTCTTGAAGTTGAAAAATGCTAAAACTTGACTAAAGAGCTAGATATGTGCAATGATTCAATTTCTTGTCTTAGAACTTAAAATGTTAATTTAATTGCTAAGATTGAGGAATTTAATGTTTGCAAAGTTTCTACATCTACTATATTGATCACATTACTATCTGCACTAGATGTAGAGATGTTAACGTTGATGCTATGAATGATCACCTTGCTATGATTAAAGAACAAAATAGTCACATAGCTAAATTAAATGCTAAAATTGCCAAGCATGAGCTAGAAAATGAAAAAAATTAAATTTGCTCATAATATGCTTTATAATGGGAGATGCCCTGGCATTAAGGATGGCATTGGCTTCCAACCTGGGAGCCAAAGCAACGTCGAACTTAATGTCCCTAGAAACAAGCTTTCTAATTTTATCAAGGGCAAGGATCCCATGGTTCAAGATAGAGAAGGTTACATTTTATATCCTGAAAACTATCCTAAGCACAAGATTAGAAAGATTCATGCGAAGAAATTTTATTCTGTTTCTCATCATGCTTTTATTTACAGTAATGAGGCTTCTAGCTCTAGGCATACAACTAATATCAAAATGCCTAATAAAAAGATTGTTAATGCATCAAATGAACATAGCATTTCATTCAAGACTTTTGATGCATCATTTGTGCTTACTAACAAATCAGGCAAAGTAGTTGTCAAATATGTTAGGGGCAAACACAAGAACCCAAAGACTTGTCTTTGGGTACCCAAGGTGCTTGTTTCTAATGTAAAAGGACCCAAGACCGTTTGGGTACCTAAAAACATGGCCTAAATCTGTGTTCTGGGTTTATGCATCCAGCGGATTAAGTTGGATAATCGATAGCGGGTGCACAAACCATATGACAGGGGAGAAAATGATGTTCTCATATTAGAAAAATGATGATCCTCAAAGTGCAATCACATTCGGGGATGGAAATAAAGGTTTGGTCAAAGGATTAGGTAAAATTGCTATATCTCCTGACCATTACATTTCTAATGTTTTTCTTGTAGATTCTTTAGATTACAACTTGCTTTTTGTTTCTCAATTATGTAAAATGGGCTACAACTGTCTATTTACTGATATTGGTGTTACCGTCTTTAGAAGAAGTGATGATTCAATAGCTTTTAAGGGAGTGTTAGATGGTCAGCTATATTTAGTTGATTTCAATGATAACAATGTTGAACTAGACACTTCCTTAATTGCTAAGACTAACATAGGCTGGCTCTGGCATCGCCGACTTGCTCATGTTGGAATGAAGAATTTTCACAAGCTTCTAAAGGGGAGCAAATTTTAGGACTAACCAATGTTCACTTTGAGAAAGACAGGATTTGTAGCGCATGTCAAGTAGGGAAGCAGGCTGGAGTTCATCATCCACACAAGAACATCATGATGACCGAGAGGCCGCTTGAGCTACTCCACATGGGTCTATTCGCCCCGATTGCTTACATAAGCATCGGCGGGAGTAAGTATTGTCTTGTAATTGTGGATTATTATTCTCGCTTCACTTGGGTGTTCTTTTTGCAGGAAAAATCACAAACCCAAGAGACCTTAAAGTAATTCTTGAGACAGACTCAAAATGAGTTCAGATTAAGAATCAAGAAGATTAGAAGGGACAATGGAACAGAGTTCAAGAACTCTCAAATTGAAGGATTTTTTGAGGAAGAGGGCATCAGGCATGAGTTCTCTTCTCCCTACACACCTCAACAAAACGGTGTCGTGGAGAGAAAGAATATGACTCTCTTGGATATGGCAAGGACCATGCTTGATGAATACAAGACACCTGATCGGTTTTGGGCAAAGGCGATTAACACCGCTTGCTACTCCATCAATCGACTCTACCTTCACCGAATCCTCAAGAAAACATCATATGAACTCCACACCAGTAAAAAGCCAATGTTTCTTATTTTAGAGTTTTTTGGAGCAAGTGCTCTGTTCTTATTAACAGAGGTAGAAATTCAAAATTTGCTCCTAAAGCAGTAGAAGGCTTTTTACTTGGTTATGACTCAAACACAAGGGCATATAGAGTCTTCAACAAGTCCACTAGATTAGTTGAAGTTTCTTGTGACATTGTGTATGATGAGACTAATGGCTCTCAAGTAGAGCAAGTTGATCTTGATGAATTAGATGATGAAGAGGCTCCATGCGTCACACTAAGGAACAAGTCCATTGGAGATGTGTGTCCAAAAGAACTCGAAGATCCTTCAAAAGCACAAGATCAACCATCATCTTCCATACAAGCATCTCCACCAACTCAAGATTAGGAAATGGCTCAAGAAGAAGAGGATCATGATCAAGACTATGAGCCACCTCAAGAGGAAGACATTGATCAAGGGGGAGATGAAGTTGATTAAGAAAAGGAAGATGAGCAGAGATTCAAAATCAAAGTCCACCAAACAATTCAAAGAGATCACCCCATCAACTCCATTCTTGGTGAAATCCACAAGGGGGTAACCACTCGATCTCGAGTTGCTCATTTTTGTGAACATTACTCTTTTGTGTCTTCTATTGAGCCATACTGGTTAGAGGATGCACTAATAGATCCATACTGGGTGGTGGCAATGCAAGAGGAGCTCAACAACTTCACGAGGAATGAGGTATGGCTTTTAGTTCCATGTCCTAACCAAAATGTTGTAGGTACCAAGTGGGTATTCCGCAACAAACAAGATGAGCATGGTGTGGTGACTAGGAACAAAGCCAGACTTATTGCTAAAGGATATTCACAAGTCGAAGTTTTGGATTTCAATGAAACCTATGCACCCGTAGCTAGGCTTGAGTCAATTCGAATATTACTTGCCTATGCTATTTACCATGGCTTTAAGTTGTATCAAATAGACGTGAAAAGTGCCTTCCTCAATGGCCCTATCAAGGAAGAGGTATATGTTGAGCAACCTCCCGGCTTTGAAGACAGTGAGTATCCTACACATGTTTAAAGCTCTCAAAGGCACTTTATGGGCTCAAACAAGCCCCAAGAGCATGGTATGAATGCCTAAGAACATTCTCCTCACTAATGGTTTTAAAGTCGGAAAAACTGACCCTACTCTCTTCACTAAAACAATTTCCAAAGACTTGTTTATATGCCAAATTTATGTTGATGATATTATCTTTGGGTCTACTAACAAGTCATCTTGTGAAGAGTTTAGTAGGATTATTATACAGAAATTTGAGATGTCCATGATGGGGGAGTTGAAGTATTTCCTTGGATTCCAAATCAAGCAACTCCAAGAGGGCACCTTCATCTGCCAAACTAAGTACATTCAAGATATACTCAAGAAGTTTGGAATGAAGAATGCCAAACCCATCAAGTGTCCCATGGGAACAAATGGGCATCTCGACCTTGACACAGGAGGTAAATCTGTAGATCAAAAGGTATATCGGTCAATGATAGGATCTCTACTATATTTATGTGCTTCACAACCGGATATTATTCTTTTAGTATGCATGTGTGCAATATTCTAGGCTATTCCTAAGGAAATTCACCTTAGGGCCATGAAAAGAATCATGAGATACTTAGTTTACACTCCTAAGTTTGGGCTATGGTACCCCAAGGGATCTACCTTTGATCTAATCAGGTATTCTGAAGCCGATTATGCCGGTTGTAAAATTGGTAGAAAGAGCACATCAGGGACTTGTCAGTGTCTAGGGAGATCCCTGGTGTCTTGGGCTTCAAAGAAACAAAATTCAGTAGCTCTATCAACCGCTGAAGCTGAGTATGTTGTTGCAGGACATTGTTGTGCACAATTACTCTGGATGAGGCAAACCCTTAGGGACTATGGCTACAAGTTGAGCAAAGTCCCTCTCCTATGTGACAATGAGAGTGCAATCTGCATGGCGGATAATCCTGTTGAACACAGCCGCACCCGCACTAAGCACATAGACATCTGATATCAATTTCTGAGAGATCACCAACAAGAGGGGGATATCGAAATTGTTTAAGATAGCACCCACAACCAATTAGCCGATATCTTCATCAAGCCCCTAGATGAAAAGACTTTTAGCAAGCTTAAGAATGAACTAAATGCCTTAGATTCTCGGAACTTTGATTGAAATCTTGCACACATTGCTCATTTTATACCTTTGATCATGTCATATCTCATTCATTTGGTACAAATGCATATTTCTTATTCTTCTTGTGCCAAAGCTAAAACTAATGTGTTTCCAAGAGTATTTCTATGCTTAGTCTTAGATTGAAAGGGAAATGGAGTTTTAGGCAAAGGCAAGGCTTCCACTACGACTCTGTCGGTATTATATATCCTTTGCCCTACTCATGTACTTACTTTCATATCTTTCTTGTAAAGGCCTCTAGATTTCTCTATTTTTGGCGCTTAATGCCAAAGGAGGAGAAATTAATAGGCCAAAGCAAAAGGACCGCACCACCACCCTGTTTTCTAAAAACTTTGTTCAAATTGAAATCATTTGCAAAAACCCTCTTGACAGCTAAGGGGAGAACTTTTTCAGGGGGGCTTTTTTTAGCCAAAGAAAAAGCATTTGAAAAAGGGGGAGAATCTTTCAAAACTTGAAAATGATTTAGAAATCATATTCTTATACCATTGGATAATTGCAAAAGAATTTGAAAAGACTTTCCAAAAGATTTGCAAAAACAAGCTAAGTGGTGCAAATGTTTTCCAAAACGTTAAATATATCAAAACAATCACACTTGATTAGAACTGATTTTATTTCAAAGTAACTTATGCACATCTGACAAATGCAAACTAGCTACATTTCTCTACTTTATATTTGCTTTGGTTTGTGTTGGCATCAATCACCAAAAAGGGGGAGATTGAAAGGGAAATGGCCTCAAACATTTGCTATAATCGATTTTGGTGTTTGACGACCATCACAAACCTTATGGACTAACTAGTTTGCCTAGTTGATCTTTTCTCAGGTGCATAAAGTTCACAGTCACATATAAGGAAAATAACGCATGGGGCAATTCTAGAAGTATGGAGCAAAACAGATTTGCACCAGTCTGCGGCGCACTGGACTGTCCAGTGTGCACCGGACAGTGTCTGGTGCCCAGGCTAGAGCACCTAGCGAATTTGCTGCTCTCGGGAATTTGCAGCGCTCCTCGGCTAAAAGTAAGCAACGGTCGACTGTGGTCGACTGCACCGCAGTCTGAAGCGTTAGAAGGTTAGAGACAGTCTGCGATGATGTTAGGTCACACCGGACTGTCCGGTGTGCCACCGGACAGTCCGGTGCACCACAAAGATAGACGACTTCAATGGTCAATAGCTACAAACCCCAACGGTTGGCTGACGTGGCACGCACCGGACAATGAATAGTGGAGTGTCCAGTGCGCACCGGACTGTCCAGTGTGCCTGTCGATAGAGAAGTCAACCAACAACTAGAATCGTGGTTTGGGATATAAATATCCCCCAACCACCACCATTCAAGTAATCCAAGTTTCCACTCTCTACACTCAATACAAGAGCAAAGAATACACTCCGAAGACATATTCAAAGCCTTCGATCCTCTCCAAGTGCCATAATCAAGTCAAGTGATCAAAAGTGTTTAGTGACTTGAGACAGGGTGATTTGTGTTTCAATTGTTGATCTTGTTGCTTGGTTGCTTTCTTCTTCTCCTTCTAAACATTCCAAGTGTTTTGTAAAGCAATCAAGAGACACCTAATTGTGTGGTGATCCTTGCGGGGTCTTAGTGTCCTGTGAGATTAAGAAGAAACACTCGACTGGTCTAGGTGACCGATTGAGAGAGGGAAAGGGTTGAAATAGACCCGGTCTTTATGGCCTCCTCAACGGGGAGTAGGTTCATTGGAACCGAACCTCGAGAAACAAATCGCCATGTTCATTTGTCTTGATCATCACCATTAGATTTGTTTCTTCCCTCTCCTCTCTCTCTCTCAAAGTTCTCTTGCTCACATTATTGAGTTAGCTCCCAAAGTTATCCGCATTGATTGATCAACTCATAGCAAGAAGAACTATCTTCCGCACTCCAAATTCACAGTTATTTATTTCTAACCCTAACCTCTGGTGAAGTGCGTGTTCAAAGTTTATAATTTCTAGGTTTTGCCTATTCACCCCCTCTAGGTGATTTTTAGAAGGCTCCTAGCACTTAGACAGAAACAATTAGTACACGGACAATTGACTAAGTGCTAGAATCATACCTTTGTTTCTCCAAAATAATAGAATGTTCAATTCACTCCCAATTTGCTTCTCTTTGACCCTGTGCTCATACTCACAGTAGCATGTTAGTTCAAAGTGATGGGTTGGGCATTTAATCAACAAAACACTTAGAAATATCCCAAGGGCACATTTCCCTTTCAATTGTTATCCTGGGTGGTCACTCCATGTTCCATTTGATACAATATGATCTTGTTTAATCATCGGATTACAACAATAGTATAAAATTTCATATCTAGAACAATAATATCTTAAAAAGAGTGACAACTTGATACTAAAGTTGAGCAATAGAAAAGTTAGAAACCATAGTATTTGTTGGTCACTTGTTTCTGATTATTGAATCATAAAACAAGGCAACACAATTGTTAAACGTTAAGGACCTTCGTCCTTCAAAGCATTATCTCCTTTCAGACATAATGGATCTTGGACGAAGGTCATGAAGAACAAGTCTTCATCATTCACAAATATAGAAATGAAGTTACAGATGTAACATTATGCTAATTATTCATTTCATATCAAATGTTAAACAACATCAAGATCCATCTCATATATTGACAAAGTGATACATAATCTGTATTACAATTGTACCTTCAGCTTGCTGGAAGGCGAAAGCGTGAATGCAATTCCCGTCCAGCATGAACAGTATGGGGTACTGTTCACCTATTTATAGGCACGAGACACAACCCGAGTAAAAATATATTTATGACCTTAACATGTACACATAATCCTAATACAAAACATCAGAGATTAACTAGTATTTTCCTCTTCGACTCAACATTATGTTTGACCCTCGTCACCACCTTAAGCCGAAGCTGTCATCCTTTGGCTCTTTACACATGTTCGTTGTAGGTTCGGCATTCAATATTATTGCTTACAAATAATATCTCCGTCTTGAGGACCTTCGACAGAGAAGGAGACCCCCAACAGTATTAAAACCTAGGTTAATCAAGGAATAATATTGGTATTTCTAGGTAATCCTATTTAGGAAAACCCATCAAATTATGCACATACCTAAAAGTAAATCTTATTAAATGTATTGTTTGGGTACAATAAGAAATGCAGAGTGAGAATCCATTTGGCTTGCTCAAAAGTATCATGTGGATCTTCCTCAAACAGGTTTGGGTCCCCTACCACAGAATCCGCTTCTAATATAGTTGCTCATAGCACATACAAAAAGGAAACATACACCATTCAACAAACAATAAAACATACATTATACAAATAACACTTATAAAAGGAAACATCCAAATATGAAACTTGATTCGTAACTATAATATAAATCTAGCCATATCGACGATGATCTCATTTGCTATGTCATAAATCCCAATTATTTTATTTCGACATTTCACTAGATTAATCTTATATGGCAAATTGACTATGGAAGCATATACTCTATGGATTCATTTAAAAATACGTAAATATAGCGCTAATTCAAACTTTATGGAATCTAGATAATTAACCAATTAATTATTGTATTTCTACCGGAAAGCACGTGGGTTATATTTCCTTTTTACTTTTTATTTGCAAAGCCATATTAAAACACTACAACTTTATTTATAGGGTACATAACTCCTAGTTCATTAAAGGAATTATATTAAATTATTATTTAGAATATAGTGGGCATGATCACAATTATAGCATTTCAATATTAATTGAAACTATTTTATTTCTTAGTGAATAAACCTTATGTATATTTACACATGAACATATGAAACTTGACTGTAAATCTAAATCACACCTTAAGAGCAAATGTAATCATGTAGTTATTTGTCTATTTTTTGTTATGAAATTGTCGTCTACTTCTATTTTTACTCTTCATTCAAGAAGATTATATATAAATCAATTTAAATAGATATAAATCAAATTAAGATACAAAAATGTAGAAATGCCAGAAACACTATTTAATATAGCTTATCACATACACATGAAGGTAATCGTTCAATTTATACATGATTTCACACTAAAAAATATACACTTTTAATATATCGTTGTAGAAGTTAGATCGCGATTAATTATAGACTACTGGGGATAGCACATAAAATTACAGTGTCTCTTTTCAATTTCTTTTGAACCCGAAAAAACATCTAAATGAATTTTCACAAAATTGGGGGCTAGAATGAATCATGTTCATCTTCTACCTTCTCTTCTCTTCGCTTTTACATAGAGGAGGTCGGCGGGGGCGGTGCTCTGGTTGATGGCGGCGACAGACAAAGGCGATGACGAATGGCTCCGGCCGGTGGGTGGCGAGTTCCATGACGAGCGAAAAGAGGGCGTATGGAGAGGTTGGGGCTATCGGGAACCGACTCTAGGGGCACGAGCTCACTAGAGAGGGGGAGGAGAGGATGCACCAAGGAGGGGAATTGAGAGGTCGAGCGGCCTCATTATGTCAATTAATGGCGCCGACATCCATGGGAGCAGAGTGGGGAGGGGAGAAGAAGGGGCAGTCGTTTCCTGGTCGTGGGGAGGTGAGGGGGCGCGGAAGCCGGGGCATCGGGCGGGGAGGCGAGCGGTCGGGCGGCGTTGCGCCACACACAGGCATGCACACGCACGATCGAGCGACATCAGGGAAGGGAAGGGCCACGAGGCCAGGGTGGCCTGCGTGCCTATGAGCGAGGGGGAGAGGGGGCCTGGTGGGCCGGCTGGGCCGAAAACGGGCGGCGGCTATGGTTTGTTTTTTATTTCAAATTTCTTTTATATGTTTTAAAAAACATAAAAATAATTATATTTAAATATTTTAAAAATTATAATAAATTCACCAATAATATTTACAATTAAAATTTATATATTTATTTTTAGACCAAAGTCCATTATATAAATTAATTAGAGAGGTTTCGAAATAAAAAGAATAGTACAAACACAATTTCTCAGCAACCATTAGCAAAGAAAGACTCATGCTCCAATAATGAATGCATCAAACAATTAGTATAATTATTGTGACACCCCATGTGTCTATTTCGTGTTATGTCGGGAGATTTATCCTAATCTTGGATGCTCAGTGAAAATTTCTATTTCTCGATCATATCTATCTCCATTCATCAAGTTACTCATGAATGTTTCAACAAGTTTGTAATTATTCGATCTCAAGAACAACCAAATTTGGAGCCTGTTAAAACTTTTGTTCTTGAAACGAATGCAGATTCGAAAGTCAATCTCATCTCGCAACTCTCGTCTAGACTCATTTATTTGGACTCTCGATAGTTGTTATGTTATCCAATCAGTGTTCGAATCCGCTTTCTCGATAGTCGGTCTACGTCCAAATACTTAATTCGAATCCGCATTCTCCCGCAGGATCTCTTTGTGTGAACCTCTAATTAATTTTTATGCAAATAATCTTGTTATCTTTATGTCGTCATTCATCTCTATCTATCAAGTGTATTCTAAAGAATTCTTAAAGTTTTAACCAAATATTCGTGTGAAATTATAAATCCTACGCTTGCCTGAGACTGCTCGATTAAGTAAAAGAAAATTTATAAATTCAACCAAGTCATGCCAGCTTTCCCAAAACACTCTATATGAACTCTACAACAAAAGTTATTAAGGGTTCATGTAGAGAAAATGCCAAGAAAATGTCAAGAAAATACCCCGATTGCCTTAAAAATTTAGTTTGAAGCTTTATAATGATGCTACTTTGACCAAACTGAAACTTTGATTTATATTCAAGAAAAGAGGTTTGACCTTTAATAAAAGTTGAAGAACCTGTGTTATATAACAAAGTTTATATTTAAACCAAATCTTGATTCAATCTCTAAATATCTCAAACAGTGCCACCAAGACAGAATAAAAATCTGATTTCAGAATTCTAATTCTTCTAAGTCTGAAATCAGCATCGTTCGGGTCGATGTCTCACGTTCTCAAATTTTTGTTGAACAACTCAAGTTTCCCCAAATATAAGAGTTGTTAATAACTAATAGGGGCACAACATATTAAAAGATGGCATTCATCCGATTCCGTTTGACATGCTTTGACATTCAGTTTTCACGAGTTTCCACTGATTTCTAACCCACTGACAAACCAATTTTCGTGGGTCTATAACTCTCTAACCAGTGCTCGAATCACCTCAAGTCATGTACACGATTTGTAGAGTGTAGATCAAGGAAGATATTTTGTGCAGCAACCAAGGTCTGATTCCAAAAGGAAAATGCCAAAACTGGGCGTCCAAAGTCGTCCTGCCATCACCTGCCAGCAAACTGTCATGTGCAGAGCTCTGCAGGCCACCGCCCAAGCCACCAATGGCTGAAGGTCGCTTCCTCCTTTTATACCCCAAGCGCCCCTGCTCGTGCCTTCACGGCCGTCGGGGCATTGGCTCTGAGCTCCCTCCCTGCTCCATGGTCGTTGGCCCCTCGCCCCTGCTCTCCCCCCTTGGCCGCACGCAGGAGCTCCCTGGATCGACCTTGGCCAGGTCCATGTCCATGGCGCGATGCCTCTGCTCTCCCAGCCGTGGACAGCACCCTCCCCCTTCCCTACTCCTGCCGTGAAACCGAGCGCCCTCCCCTGTTTCCCTCTCCTGGCGGCGAGTTTCTCCACTCTGGTGCCCTCTAGCAGGCGAGCAACAGTGCCATAGTGAATCCCCGCGCTCCCTGCGTCGGTCTCCATCCAGCTCCCCCTGCGAGCTCCCCTCCGGGCCGGTTCCCTGCTTCCCTCGGACCCCAGCAGCGTGAGCAGGCGCCATCCCCAGCAGAACTCCTCGTCCCCCTCCTCCAAGCACCTCTCGGCCATTCCCCCTCCCATTCCCTTGCCGGCTGCAGCCATCTGTTTTCTTGCTCCGTGAAACCAAGAAAGAAGAAGCCACCTCGAGTCTATGACATGTGGGCTCAGGGCCAATGTGAGTGTGCACACTAATTACAGATTTTTGGGTTCCGTTCTAAAATTCATATCTTGAGGTTTAGAGCTCCAAAAATCACAAAATTTGTTTTGTTGGCTTTCTTATGAAATGCTCTAACTATTGGATCTATATGTTTGTATGTTTTAGTGAAAAGTTTTTCTGTACAAATTCGTATTTAAAAACTGGTTTAGAGAATAAACCAACATGCTTCTCTCCATAATTTTATTTATAAAATTCCAAAAATGATGAAACCTGTTTTGTTAGTCAGATGTTGTCATACTCCATCTAGGAAAAATATAAAGCTTATAGGTTGTTCACTGTTTTCTTGGTGTGTTAATTAAAACATGTTAAATAGGAAAAAGATGATTGTTTTGATTGTTATTTTTGGATCTGTAGCTCCAGTGCTTCAAATGGATTGAAATTTTTACAGTAGACTCTTGGTTTGATTCTTGGTGACTGGTAACAATTTCATGAATTTTTGTGCATGTATGATTAAGTTAGTGATTTAACTTGTTTAATGCACCTTAAGTAGTTTTAAATGATTTAAAAATAATGTATAGATGCAAAAATGTAAAATGGTGTTCCACTGTCCTTGCATGATATTATAGTAGCCTAATAAAACTTAATATGGTCATGAATCCACAGAAAATAATTATTTTTAGATTTAACTTGCTCTCACATGCTTTATTGCATTAACAATTTGTTATTTTTGTATTAAATAAAATATAAAACCTGGGCATGTGAAATTTATACATTGGTCATGATTTGTTATTACCTATGGCTCATAAAAATTTCAGCCGCAAATTAGATAGTTTCATATGGTGCTAAAATGACACACATTTTATAATTACAAGGAGAATTAGAGACAAATTAGAAGTAAACAAAAGCGCGCATGTTTCTTGAAATGATTAAGTGTCTTGATATAAAGTGAAACTTGATAACTAAGTCACAATGACTTAAACTTGAGAATTTGTGGCACTATCCCTACATGATTTTGTTTGGTGCTTGAGTTAAGTGCTATTATGACCGCAAGCTGAATTTCCTGCGTGTTCAGTTTTAGTTGTGTCGGGGACCATAATTAGGGGTACCCTCAAGACTCCTAATTCTCAGCTAGTAACCCCCATCAGCATAAAGCTGCTAAGGCCTGATGGGTGCGATTAAGTCAGGGATCAGTCCATTCGAGCGACTCGATCACGCCTCGCCCGAGCCTAGCCTCGGACAAGGGCAGCCGACCCCGGAGGATTTCCGTCTCGCCCGAGGCCCCCCTCCAACGGCGGGCATATTTCCGGCTCGCCCGAGGCCCTGCCTTCGCTAAGAAGCAACCCTGACTAAATTGCCGCACCGACCGACCAAGTCGCAGGAGCATTTAATGCAAAGGTGACCTGACACCTTTGTCCTGACGCGCGCCCCCCGGCAGAGCCGAAGTGACCGCCGTCACTTCACCTCTCCACTGACCGGCCTGACAGAAGGACAGAGCCACCTGCGCCACTCCGACCGTAGTGCCACTTGACAGAGTGAGACTGACAGGCAGTCAGGCCCTGCCAAAGGCACCATAGGAAGCTCCGCCCGACCCAGGGCTCGGACTCGGGCTAAGCCCCGGAAGACGGCGAACTCCGCTCCGCCCGACCCAGGGCTCAGACTCGGGCTAAGCCCCGGAAGACGGCGAACTCCACTCCGCCCGACCCAGGGCTCGGACTCGAGCTAAGCCCCGGAAGACGGCGAACTCCGCTCCGCCCGACCCAGGGCTCGGACTCGGGCTAAGTCCCGGAAGACGGCGAACTCCGCTCCGCCCGACCCAGGGCTCGGACTCGGGCTAAGTCCTGGAAGACGGCGAACTCCGCTCCGCCCGACCCAGGGCTCGGACTCGGGCTAAGCCCCGGAAGACGGCGAACTCCGCTCCACCCGACCAGGGCTCGGACTCGGGCTAAGTCCCGGAAGACGGCGAACTCCGCTCCGCCCGACCCCAGGGCTCGGACTCGGGCTAAGCCCCGGAAGACGGCGAACTCCGCTCCGCCCGACCCAGGGCTCGGACTCGGGTTTAGTCCCGGAAGACGGCGAACTCCGCTCCGCCCGACCCCAGGGCTCGGACTCGGGCTAAGTCCCGGAAGACGACGAACTCCGCTTCGCCCGACCCCAGGGCTTGGACTCCGCCCTGGCCTCTGCCGAACGACCTCCGCCTCGCTTGACCCAGGGGCTCGGACACGGCCTCGGCCATGGAAGACAGACTCGACCTCGGCTTCGGAGGAGCCTCCACGTCGCCCAACCTAGGGCGCAGGCCAGCCACGTCAACAGGAAGCGCCATCATCACCCTACCCCGAGCCGACTCGGGCCGCAGAGAACAAGACCGGTGTCCCATCTGGCTAGCTCCGCCGGATAGGCAATGATGGCGCCCCGCATGCTCTGTGACGACGACGGCTCTCAGCTCTCTTACGGAAGCAGGAGGACGTCAGCAAGGACTCAACTGCTCCGACAGCTGTCCCTCCGCCCGGCTCCGTCGCTCCTCCGACGGCCACGACATCACACCAGCTGGGTGCCAAAATCTCTCCGGCTGCCACATCGGCATGTACTTAGGGCGCTAGCTCTCCCCCGCTAGACACGTAGCACTCTGCTACACCACCATTATACACCTGGATCCTCTCCTTATGCCTATAAAAGGAAGGACCAGGGCCCTCTTAGAGAGGGTTGGCCGCGCGGGGACGAGGACGGGACAGGTGCTCTCTTGGGGCCGCTCGCTTCCCTCTCCCGCGTTGACGCTTGTAACCCCCTACTGCAAGCGCACCCGACCTGGGCGCGGGACGAACACGAAGGCCGCAGGATTTCCACCTCTCTCACGCCCATCTCCGTCCACCTCACTTCCCCCCTTCGCGCTCGGCCTCACGTCGACCCATCTAGGCTGGGGCACGCGGCAACATTCACTCGTCGGCTTAGGGACCCCCCGGTCTCGAAACGCCGACAGTTGGCGCGCCAGGTAGGGGCCTGCTGCGTGTTGACGAACAACTTCTCGTCAAGCTCCAGATGGGCAGTCTCCAGCAACCTCTCCAACCCGGGACAGTGCTCCGTTTCGGGAGTCTTGAGTTCATGTCCTTCGACGGCAGCTACGACATGATACTCCTTCCACCGCCGCGCGACAACGACAATGGCGGCCGACAGCCCGCCCATCGGCGGCGAAATCGACGACGTCTTCCCCGCGTGGTGGAAGAACAACATTCGAGCTCACCCCGTCCTCTCCCCCGCCAACGGAGGAGGAGGCGGGGCTACCAAGGCCAAGCGGGAGGCCGCGCCTCATCGGCTATCGAGCGAATCGACGTCCCTAGCGCCCCAACGGGGGGCGCGTCGGGCGTCGACCTCGCGTTTGAGACGAAGGCGAGCGCCGTCTCCCCGCGACACGCCAATCCCGAGCAAGCGGACGATGCCAGCACACTCGCGGAAGGCTTGCTGGGCGTCACCCTCGTACCTGAGACGACGGTGCAGTCAGTCCCCGACGCGACTTCATCGCCGTTCGTCGACCAAAAGGTACCGACCGATTCCCATCCTACGCCATTTAGATTCAGCCTCAACCCGCCTAGCGACCTTGCTTTGGTGGGCACTCTCGTAGAGGCGAGTTCAAACCCTCTGGGTTTCGCACGCGGTCGCCTTGGGACCGGCTGACGGACGTCTCGACCTATGGGCCCTCCGGGTCCGAGGAAGACGACGACCCCAGCATCTGTTGGGATTTCTCTGGACTTGGCAACCCTAGTGCCATGCGGGACTTCATGACCGCATGCGACTACTGCCTCTCCGACTGTTCCGACGGTAGCCGCAGCCTCGACGACGAGGACTGCGGCCGAAGCCGCGAATGTTTCCTCGTCGATCTAGGGGGTCCCTCCGAAGGCAATCATCTCAGCATGCCGGAGGACGGTGATCTCCCTAGGCCGGTGCCCCGCGCTGACATCCCGCGGGAGCTAGCTGTGGTCCTCGTTCCGGCGGGGGGTCACGACCCACAGCTCGAGCAAGTCCGCGGGGCGCAGGCCAGGCTCGATGAGGGAGCAGGAGCGCTTGAGCCGATCCGCCGGGACGTCGGGCAGGCATGGGCGGGCCAACCCCCGGCCGGAGAAATACGTCACCTGCCCCAGGGTCTCCAGCTCCGCGTCGCCAACGACATCAGGGTCAGGCCGCCACCTGCATCTAGTGGGGTCGGTCAGAACCTGGCTGCAGCAGCGATGCTTCTCCGCGCGATGCCGGAGCCATCAACCACCGAGGGTCGACGAATCCAAGGAGAGCTCAAGAATCTCCTGGAAGGCGCTGCGGCCCGACGGGCCGAGAGCTCTGCCTCCCGAAGACAAGGATACCCCTCGGAACCTCATGCCGCGACTTCCCGATTCATGCGGGAAGCCTCGGTCTACACCGGGCGCACGCGCAACACCGCGCCTGCGGCCCCGGGCCACCTCGGCAACGAGCACCATCATCGCGACCGTCGGGCCCACCTCGACGAGAGGGTGCGCCGAGGCTATCACGCCAGGCGTGGGGGACGCTACGACAGCAGGGAGGATCAGAGTCCCTCGCCCGAACCACCCGGTCCGCAGGCCTTCAGCCGGGCTATCCGGCGGGCACCGTTCCCGACCCGGTTCTGACCCCCGACTACTATCACAAAGTACTCGGGGGAAACGAGACCGGAATTGTGGCTCGTGGACTACCACCTGGCCTGCCAGCTGGGTGGAACGGACGACGACAACCTCCCCCTGTTCCTCTCTGACACTGCTCGCGCCTGGTTGGAGCACCTGCCTCTGGGGCAGATCTCCAACTGGGATGACCTGGTCCAAGCCTTCGCCGGCAATTTTTAGGGCACGTATGTGCGCCCCGGGAATTCATGGGACCTCCGAAGCTGCCGACAGCAGCCGCGAGAGTCTCTCCGGGACTACATCCGGCGATTCTCGAAGCAGCGCACCGAGCTGCCCAACATCACCGACTCGGATGTCATCGGCGCGTTCCTTGCCGGCACCACCTGCCGCGACCTGGTGAGCAAGTTGGGTCGCAAGACCCCCACCAGGGCGAGCGAGCTGATGGACATCGCCACCAAGTTCGCCTCTGGCCAGGAGGCGGTCGAGGCTATCTTCCGAAAGGACAAGCAGCCCCAGGGCCGCCCACCGGAAGATGCTCCCGAGGCGTCTACTCAGCGTGGTGCCAAGAAGAAAGGCAAGAAGAAGTCGCAAGCGAAACGCGACGCCGCCGACGTGGACCTTGTCGCCGCCGCCGAGCACAAGAACCCTCGGAAGCCCCCCGGAGGTGCCAACCTCTTCGACAAGATGCTCAAGGAGCCGTGCCCCTATCATTAGGGGCCCGTCAAGCACACCCTTGAGGAGTGCGTCATGCTTTGGCACCACTTCCACAGGGTCGGGCCACCCGCGGAGGGTGGCAGGGCCCGCGACAACGACAAGAAGGAAGATTACCAAGCAGGAGAGTTCCCCGAGGTCCGTGACTGCTTCATGATCTACGGTGGGCAAGCGGCGAATGCCTCGGCTCGGCGCCGCAAGAAAGAGCGCCGGGAGGTCTGCTCGGTGTAACACCCTGAATTTGGGGGCATAAATTTTTTCCCTTATTATCCACTAAATTCAGGTGTTACCCTCTCCTTTCTTTGATTTATTACTCTTTTTTCTAAATATTGAGGAGTTATTTTGTACAATATAACTATTAATCATAGTATGTTCAAAACCCTAGGGAATTATTGTGGTTGCATCACATGCTGGAACACCTAATTTTGTATGATGTGTTTGAGTTGTTGTGTCTCCATTTAAACCCATGAAAACATGTTGATTTTGAATTTAAAAGCTAGAGCTAAATTCAAAATAGAAAGAAGATGAAATAAATAAATAGGAATGAAAAGGGAAAACCTCCCTCAGCCCCGCGGCCCAGCGCACGACGCCCGTGCTCGCTACCGCCGCGCAGCACAGCAGCCGCGTTTCCAGTCGCCTGCGCGCCGCATTCCTAGCCGCCGCCGCACCTAGCGCTCGCCCAGACGCCCGCCAGCAACCGCTCAGCCGCGCCTAGCGTCCATGCCGCGACGCGCGTAGCAGCCACCGCGCCCACGATCTACCACCCACGCGCTTCCCCCTCGCTCTCCTTCTGCGCTGCAGCTGCTGCCGCTCAGACCCGTGCGGAGCCTCCGATAACTGCCCGTACCACCCCTATTCAAATGGCCAGCCCCTTCATCTAACCCCACTTCTCTAAACCACGTCCCCTCCTCACCACAGCAGTATGAAACAAACAACTGCCCTCCCCGTATTCCCCGGCGCGGTCGACGATCGTACGCCCGCGGCAGCCCGGCCAGCCCCAGCGTTCGGCCCTCCCTGTGACCCATGGTCGGCGAGCTCCGCCCATCTCGGCAAGCTACGCAGCCGCGCCGTGCAAACTCCGGCCACACCGCCATCGGGCCAATGTCTGCTCGCTGCTCCAGCAAGTCCTCCGGTGAGCTCTCATCTTCTTCCACGGTTTGTCATTCGCCGCTTTCTTGCGCAGATACCGCCATGGCTAGCCCTAGCAGACCTCTTCCCAAAGATCCCCAGCGCACATCGAGCTCGATGCCGAAGCCCGTCGCTCCCATGGAAGAAGACAGCTCCTCTCGTCCAGTCGTCCGTGTGTTTCGTGTGGGAGAGAAAGGTGCGTGGGCCCCTCCTGCATGCACTCCCTTGCAATCTCAAAGTTGTCTGGCTCCATACGCATAAGCACATGCATACATGCAGCCTACACGATTCCTTTGCATGCCATGATTGCCCCATTCCTGGGTGCATGCGATCAATAAAAAGAAACCGTCCTCCCCACCAAATAGTACTTCTAGGATCTTCTATGGACAAAAAATTTGTTGCCACTGTGTGACTTAGCTCGACCAACCACATCACGCCAAGTCATTTAATTTCACGGTGTATCAAATGTGCGTTATCTGTTGCATTTTAAATCCATTTTGTATCGTTCATATTGCGTCAGCTCCATAATAATGCCACTGGATTAATAACATTATTTTATTTTAGAACACGTGTTTGAGTTGATTAATCAATTACTTGTTTATCTGATGATTGTTAAAATATCGAGTTAATTAAAACTAATTTATAATTTTAATTTGCACTTTTATAAATACATGTTAATGTGATTACGCCAACTTAAATGTTTTTAATTATTCTTTCTTAATATAAACACAACATTAGTTATTGATTCTCGTGTCGCACGTGTCGTCGCGCGTGTCACACGCGCTCTGTCCGCATGTCTTTCGCGTGCTGTCGTGCATGCGGATCATGCGCTGAGTCGAGAGTATCAGCATGTGGTTCGGACATGCCGTCATGCGTTGTTCACGTGGTGTCGCGCGTGCTATTCACACGCATTGTCACACGTCATTTGCGTACGTCGTGTGTGCTATTTACACATGTCGCTCGCCTTGCCGCGCGTCGTTAGCGCGTATCTCGCATGTCGATCACGTGGGTCGTACGACGTATGCGTGTGATAATAAATTGTTTTCGCTTATAAACACTCATGTTAATAACGTTAATTCGTCAGGTCACATATTTTAGATAATCAACCTAAGGTTTGCTCGACTAATATTTATTAGATTAATATCTCAGTTAGATTAAATGTGTAATGTTCAATTTGCGCTTTTATAATAAATATTAACATGGTAAATATTAACTTAACTACTTTCTATTTATTTAATATGTGTTTAGTATAAACGTGTCATTTATTTAGTTTTCCTCGTCTGTCGCGCGTGCTGTTCCGCACGTGATGGCGTGCTCGTTCACGCTCGTCACACGCGCTGTTTCGTGTGTCGTCAGCGTGCGATGTCGCGTCTGTCCGCGCGTCGTTCGCACGCTGTCGTGCTGTTTCGTGTATCGTCAATTCGCATCGCTTAGAATCTCTTGTGTTAATTAAATTACTTATTTATTTGACAGCTGTTAGCGTAACAGATTTAATCAGAACTAAATAGCAGTTATAATTTATATTTGATAATATCGAATTAAATGTTTTACTTAATATTTATTTAGCGTAAACGCGATATCTTCCAGATCGATGCTTCGAGTTCGACACTTCTTTTTCCTCGCGTGATTGTAGTAACGCGCTCTATTTCGTTTTGCATGTTTTATTATGTTTGTATTTGTATGGTGTAATGTTCTTATGCATATATATGTTTGCTTGCTTGTGTCTGTTCGTCTTCGCTCCGCGTTGCAATTAGAATGCGATCCATCTCCAAGTTTCGAGGGATCGAAGATCAAGCGTTGGCGACCATGTGATCAAGCTCTCTGCGTTCAATGAGGCTGAAGATCCTGAGCATCTGTTTGGTGAAGGCAAGTGTCCTCTGACCCATTATGTCCTATCTACATATAATTCACTGTCCCGCATTACTTAATTGAAACCTAAGGATTGACTAGCTTGCTATTCACCTTGTCCTTGATTACCTTTTGGGTTATTATGGTTAGCTTATGCTATTGCTTTACTTTAATCAATGAACATGATGTGATTATTCATGATATGATGTTGTTATCCCAATGATGATATTGTGATACCCTAGGGGGCTCGGGCCATTTTCCCTGAGTACCTCTCCGTAAGGACCGGTTCGTGGAGTGACCACCCGGGATAACAGTGCAGCCATGAGGGTGAAATGGGGCGCCCTTAGCTAATTAATTAGAGGAACTAGAGGTGTAGTTGCTTCGCCGTCGTGCCGTCAATGGGGTCCAGGCACAGTGCTTGCTCTGCTGAGGCTGGGTGCCGAGGTTCTTTCGTTTTGCTTTGGTTAGTCACCCTCCTGCGGGGAGGGGTACTGTGTTTATCAAACTGGAGAAACCTAACGGGCGGCTATGACCTCTAGGGAATCTTTGTAAAAGCTACGTAGTGATACCCTGCCGGACCACCTAGGAAGTGATCAATGGGGAGTCATGATCCCCGGGCAAAACGGGAATCACGGCTCATGGGTAAAGTGTGCGACCTCTGCAGAGGGTAGTGAAACTGATATATCAGCCGTGCTCACGGTTAAGAGCAGCCTTGGGATCCTCTTTGATTAGAGATACAGATGGTTCGAGATACAATGGTTCTATTTATTATTTTGGTTCGATGACGATAATGATGTTCCTCGATGAGGAAATGATTCATGGGTTGGTTATATGATAAAACTTGGCTTCCACTAATAATAAATACCTGACCAACTAAAAGCAACTGCTTGAGCTTAACTCCACATAAAGCTAGTCCACCTCAGCCAAATGGGACATTTGCTGAGTACGTTGATGTGTACTCACCCTTGCTTTCACAAAACACCAGGTTGCCTTTGGTGCAATCTATGCTCAGGTAAAGAAGAAGGCGTCGAGGCGGACCTCCAGGAGTTCCAGGAAGTTGATGATTTCGAGGATTAGGCTAGCGACCTCCCCCAGTCAGCTGCCTGTGGTGGGTTTATTTACGTTGGCTACGTTTCTATTCTGTGTACTTTGATTTATATTATGTAAATGACTCTAGTCTTTAATATTATTACTCATTCTATAGTGTTATTCGAAGCATTGTGCTATGATGAGTCATTTATGTAATCGCTGTGTACGTGAATTTTTGATCCTGGCACGTACATGGTTCGCATTCGGTTTACCTTCCAAAACCGGGTGTGACATAAGTGGTATCAAAGCTGTGCTGACTGTAGGACCGCTAGCCTAGAGTAGCATTGGCCGTTTTAAGGACTTATTGACTATTACTTCACCTCATCCTTGATTCTGCTTCAAAATATTAGTCACCTCGACTAATTCTATGTTGTGTCCCTATATGCCCCCTTGCCAAAAGTATTTTATTCTAGTATGGTCTATACTTATCTCAATCTATTAGATCTGATCTCTCTCTTGTGCTTGCAACATCTTTGTAGATGCCCCTGACCATAACCTTCTTGTCTTTTTGGGATTCTTTCCTCTTTCGTTATTAAATTGCTACTATCTAGCAAACTCTAGTCATTTGGTATTGACATGCTCGTATCCCTTCAATACTCTTGTTTCAAATACTTGCCTTTCTATTATCTACTTAAATATTTCAGTTTATATGACCATGACCTTACTGTCTTTTGAGACCCTTTCCTATTCTATTGTTAAGTCGCTATCTTTTTAGCAATTTGTACTCTCTTGGTCTTGGTATGCTAGTACCATTGAAATTTTGCATACTCTTATTTTTATATATGCTTATCTTTATATCCCAATATCTGTTTGAGACATTTCAGTTAACATACCCTTGACCACCCTTGTTTCTCAATGATCCATGAGCGGTCATTTTATTTTGCACATCCTTGGTGATCTCGTTGTTCCCTTGTAACATCCCTCGGTAATGAATTTTTTACTTCAACCATTCTGTTGCAACCTTACATATCTTACCCTTGATTGTTTCTCCACTTCGCCACCTAGCGAGTCTTGCCTAAGTTCTATCCTTATGCTTTTCATTATTATCACCTTTACCTTTGGCACCTCTATATCTTACATTGATGTTTATCTTATACCTGCCCTTTAAATTATCTTCTTTTCTATCTCAATCTGGGAGTTATATTTTACCTATTTTCCCTTGGTCGTGTCCTCCTCTTTGTCGCTTGCGAGTTTTCAACTCCATCCTTTGTTGTGCTTCATTTTAGTGTTGCCTTTACCTTTCTCATCTCTCGACCATACCTTGGTGATTACATTATGTCTGTTATCTAAAATCTCCAATCTCTTATCCTAATTTGAGAGCGGTGTTTTACTTATCTCACCCTTGACAATATCCTCTTCTTCACCGCGTGTAAGCCTTGACATAACTCCATTCTTTGTTGTACTTATACCACTGTCTCTCCAATGCCTTCATCTTTTCTCTCATACCCTTGTCTGTTGTCGCCTTTGAACCTTGCGATATTGAGGCCTTCTACCTAAATGTTTACTTTGAACTTATCCTTGAAAAGTCTCCCCTTTCTTTCAACCTAGTTTGAGAGCTGTGAGTTACCTAACTCTCCCCTGATTTCTTTTCACTCATGCATGTCTTATCATTCCCCTTGCCTTTCGATGGCCTTGGAGTAGTTTCCCTTTGGTAAGGAAAGACCACCATCTAGTTGATATTAATGTGTAGCAACGAGATGCTTGTTGTTGTGTGCTCGTGATGTTTGTCTTTATGTTATGATTGATTTGCTTCTTTGTGATGAGTGTTGATGTGTTGTGGCCCTTGGTCCATAATGACATCAATTTACTAGTTGAGTGCCATAGGGTTAAGTAGTTGGGTTCTCCCCCTGCTCTCTCTAATCCATCTATACTTACCTTTTCTCGCTATTCTTTCCTCTTGCGCTTGTCCATTTGGCAACCTCCAACTCCTCCAAAATGGTCAAGGTCAGAGTTGGCAACATCTTCACCAAGTGCATATCAACGCTCCTGTTAAGGGGTTAGCCGCTAACCCCAATGAGACAATGTGATCAACATCACCCAACAAGATCAGAGTGGCGCAGCGAAAGCGTGTGTGGGTCCTAACCCACAGGTCCAGGAGATCCTCAAGAATTGCATCAATCGGTCTCAAGCATTTGATGGTCAAAGCAACCAATCCACAAGTCAAGTCAGCGGAGTCAAAGTTGGGTTAGAAGAAGCTATGAAAGACCGATGAACCAATCTCATTTTCTTGCTAGCCTCTTCTTGAATCTCGAGGGCGAGATTCCTGTTAAGGGGGTTAGATTTGTAACACCCTGAATTTGGGGGCATAAATTTTTTCCCTTATTATCCACTAAATTCAGGTGTTACCCTCTCCTTTCTTTGATTTATTACTCTTTTTTCTAAATATTGAGGAGTTATTTTGTACAATATAACTATTAATCATAGTATGTTCAAAACCCTAGGGAATTATTGTGGTTGCATCACATGCTGGAACACCTAATTTTGTATGATGTGTTTGAGTTGTTGTGTCTCCATTTAAACCCATGAAAACATGTTGATTTTGAATTTAAAAGCTAGAGCTAAATTCAAAATAGAAAGAAGATGAAATAAATAAATAGGAATGAAAAGGGAAAACCTCCCTCAGCCCCGCGGCCCAGCGCACGACGCCCGTGCTCGCTACCGCCGCGCAGCACAGCAGCCGCGTTTCCAGTCGCCTGCGCGCCGCATTCCTAGCCGCCGCCGCACCTAGCGCTCGCCCAGACGCCCGCCAGCAACCGCTCAGCCGCGCCTAGCGTCCATGCCGCGACGCGCGTAGCAGCCACCGCGCCCACGATCTACCACCCACGCGCTTCCCCCTCGCTCTCCTTCTGCGCTGCAGCTGCTGCCGCTCAGACCCGTGCGGAGCCTCCGATAACTGCCCGTACCACCCCTATTCAAATGGCCAGCCCCTTCATCTAACCCCACTTCTCTAAACCACGTCCCCTCCTCACCACAGCAGTATGAAACAAACAACTGCCCTCCCCGTATTCCCCGGCGCGGTCGACGATCGTACGCCCGCGGCAGCCCGGCCAGCCCCAGCGTTCGGCCCTCCCTGTGACCCATGGTCGGCGAGCTCCGCCCATCTCGGCAAGCTACGCAGCCGCGCCGTGCAAACTCCGGCCACACCGCCATCGGGCCAATGTCTGCTCGCTGCTCCAGCAAGTCCTCCGGTGAGCTCTCATCTTCTTCCACGGTTTGTCATTCGCCGCTTTCTTGCGCAGATACCGCCATGGCTAGCCCTAGCAGACCTCTCCCCAAAGATCCCCAGCGCACATCGAGCTCGATGCCGAAGCCCGTCGCTCCCATGGAAGAAGACAGCTCCTCTCGTCCAGTCGTCCGTGTGTTTCGTGTGGGAGAGAAAGGTGCGTGGGCCCCTCCTGCATGCACTCCCTTGCAATCTCAAAGTTGTCTGGCTCCATACGCATAAGCACATGCATACATGCAGCCTACACGATTCCTTTGCATGCCATGATTGCCCCATTCCTGGGTGCATGCGATCAATAAAAAGAAACCGTCCTCCCCACCAAATAGTACTTCTAGGATCTTCTATGGACAAAAAATTTGTTGCCACTGTGTGACTTAGCTCGACCAACCACATCACGCCAAGTCATTTAATTTCACGGTGTATCAAATGTGCGTTATCTGTTGCATTTTAAATCCATTTTGTATCGTTCATATTGCGTCAGCTCCATAATAATGCCACTGGATTAATAACATTATTTTATTTTAGAACACGTGTTTGAGTTGATTAATCAATTACTTGTTTATCTGATGATTGTTAAAATATCGAGTTAATTAAAACTAATTTATAATTTTAATTTGCACTTTTATAAATACATGTTAATGTGATTACGCCAACTTAAATGTTTTTAATTATTCTTTCTTAATATAAACACAACATTAGTTATTGATTCTCGTGTCGCACGTGTCGTCGCGCGTGTCACACGCGCTCTGTCCGCATGTCTTTCGCGTGCTGTCGTGCATGCGGATCATGCGCTGAGTCGAGAGTATCAGCATGTGGTTCGGACATGCCGTCATGCGTTGTTCACGTGGTGTCGCGCGTGCTATTCACACGCATTGTCACACGTCATTTGCGTACGTCGTGTGTGCTATTTACACATGTCGCTCGCCTTGCCGCGCGTCGTTAGCGCGTATCTCGCATGTCGATCACGTGGGTCGTACGACGTATGCGTGTGATAATAAATTGTTTTCGCTTATAAACACTCATGTTAATAACGTTAATTCGTCAGGTCACATATTTTAGATAATCAACCTAAGGTTTGCTCGACTAATATTTATTAGATTAATATCTCAGTTAGATTAAATGTGTAATGTTCAATTTGCGCTTTTATAATAAATATTAACATGGTAAATATTAACTTAACTACTTTCTATTTATTTAATATGTGTTTAGTATAAACGTGTCATTTATTTAGTTTTCCTCGTCTGTCGCGCGTGCTGTTCCGCACGTGATGGCGTGCTCGTTCACGCTCGTCACACGCGCTGTTTCGTGTGTCGTCAGCGTGCGATGTCGCGTCTGTCCGCGCGTCGTTCGCACGCTGTCGTGCTGTTTCGTGTATCGTCAATTCGCATCGCTTAGAATCTCTTGTGTTAATTAAATTACTTATTTATTTGACAGCTGTTAGCGTAACAGATTTAATCAGAACTAAATAGCAGTTATAATTTATATTTGATAATATCGAATTAAATGTTTTACTTAATATTTATTTAGCGTAAACGCGATATCTTCCAGATCGATGCTTCGAGTTCGACACTTCTTTTTCCTCGCGTGATTGTAGTAACGCGCTCTATTTCGTTTTGCATGTTTTATTATGTTTGTATTTGTATGGTGTAATGTTCTTATGCATATATATGTTTGCTTGCTTGTGTCTGTTCGTCTTCGCTCCGCGTTGCAATTAGAATGCGATCCATCTCCAAGTTTCGAGGGATCGAAGATCAAGCGTTGGCGACCATGTGATCAAGCTCTCTGCGTTCAATGAGGCTGAAGATCCTGAGCATCTGTTTGGTGAAGGCAAGTGTCCTCTGACCCATTATGTCCTATCTACATATAATTCACTGTCCCGCATTACTTAATTGAAACCTAAGGATTGACTAGCTTGCTATTCACCTTGTCCTTGATTACCTTTTGGGTTATTATGGTTAGCTTATGCTATTGCTTTACTTTAATCAATGAACATGATGTGATTATTCATGATATGATGTTGTTATCCCAATGATGATATTGTGATACCCTAGGGGGCTCGGGCCATTTTCCCTGAGTACCTCTCCGTAAGGACCGGTTCGTGGAGTGACCACCCGGGATAACAGTGCAGCCATGAGGGTGAAATGGGGCGCCCTTAGCTAATTAATTAGAGGAACTAGAGGTGTAGTTGCTTCGCCGTTGTGCCGTCAATGGGGTCCAGGCACAGTGCTTGCTCTGCCGAGGCTGGGTGCCGAGGTTCTTTCGTTTTGCTTTGGTTAGTCACCCTCCTGCGGGGAGGGGTACTGTGTTTATCAAACTGGAGAAACCTAACGGGCGGCTATGACCTCTAGGGAATCTTTGTAAAAGCTACGTAGTGATACCCTGCCGGACCACCTAGGAAGTGATCAATGGGGAGTCATGATCCCCGGGCAAAACGGGAATCACGGCTCATGGGTAAAGTGTGCGACCTCTGCAGAGGGTAGTGAAACTGATATATCAGCCGTGCTCACGGTTAAGAGCAGCCTTGGGATCCTCTTTGATTAGAGATACAGATGGTTCGAGATACAATGGTTCTATTTATTATTTTGGTTCGATGACGATAATGATGTTCCTCGATGAGGAAATGATTCATGGGTTGGTTATATGATAAAACTTGGCTTCCACTAATAATAAATACCTGACCAACTAAAAGCAACTGCTTGAGCTTAACTCCACATAAAGCTAGTCCACCTCAGCCAAATGGGACATTTGCTGAGTACGTTGATGTGTACTCACCCTTGCTTTCACAAAACACCAGGTTGCCTTTGGTGCAATCTATGCTCAGGTAAAGAAGAAGGCGTCGAGGCGGACCTCCAGGAGTTCCAGGACGTTGATGATTTCGAGGATTAGGCTAGCGACCTCCCCCAGTCAGCTGCCTGTGGTGGGTTTATTTACGTTGGCTACGTTTCTATTCTGTGTACTTTGATTTATATTATGTAAATGACTCTAGTCTTTAATATTATTACTCATTCTATAGTGTTATTCGAAGCATTGTGCTATGATGAGTCATTTATGTAATCGCTGTGTACGTGAATTTTTGATCCTGGCACGTACATGGTTCGCATTCGGTTTACCTTCCAAAACCGGGTGTGACACTCGGTCAAGGTGGCGGCGCCGGTCTATCTAGACTGGTCCGACAAGCCCATCACCTTCGACCAAGACGATCACCCCGACCACGTGCCGAGCCCGGGGAAATACCCGCTCGTCGTCGACCCCGTCATCGGCGACGTCAGGCTCACCAAGGTCCTTATGGACGGGGGCAGCAGCCTCAACATCATCTACACCGAGACCCTCAGGCTCCTACGCGTCGATCTATCCTCCGTCCGAGCAGGCGCTGCGCCCTTCCACGGGATCATTCCCGGGAAGCGCGTCCAGCCCCTCGGATGACTCGACCTTCCTGTCTGCTTCGGAACGCCCTCCAACTTCCGAAGGGAGACTCTGACGTTCGAGGTGGTCGGGTTCCGAGGAACCTACCACGCGGTACTGGGGAGGCCATGCTACGCGAAGTTCATGGCCGTCCCCAACTACACCTACCTGAAGCTCAAGATGCCGGGCCCCAACGGGGTCATCACCATCGGCCCCACGTACAAACACGCGTTCGAATGCGACGTGGAGTGCGTGGAGTACGCCGAGGCCCTCGCTGAGTCCGAGGCCCTCATCGTCGACCTGGAAAGCCTCTCCAAAGAGGTGCCAGACGTGAAGCGTCATGCTGGCAACTTCGAGCCAGTGGAGACGGTTAAGGCCGTCCCCCTCGACCCCAGTGGCGACGCCTCCAAGCAGGTCCGGATCGGTTCCGGGCTCGACCCCAATTAGGAAACAGTGCTCGTCGACTTTCTCCGCGCGAACGCCGACATCTTCGCGTGGGGTCCCTCAGACATGCCCGGCATACCGAGGGATGTCGTCGAGCACTCACTGGATATTCGGGCCGGAGCCCGACCCGTCAAGCAGCCTCTGCGCCGATTCGACGAGGAGAAGCGCAGAGCGATTGGCGAGGAGATCCACAAGCTAATGGCAGCCGGGTTCATCAAAGAGGTATTCCATCCCGAATGGCTTGCCAACCCTGTGCTTGTGAGAAAGAAAGGGGGGAAATGGCGGATGTGTGTAGACTACACTGGTCTCAACAAAGCATGTCCGAAGGTTCCCTACCCTCTGCCTCGCATCGATCAAATCGTGGATTCCACTGCTGGGTGCGAAGCCCTGTCTTTCCTCGACGCCTACTCAGGGTATCACCAAATCAGGATGAAAGAGTCCGACCAGCTCGCGACTTCTTTCATCACACCCTTCGGCATGTACTGCTATGTCACCATGCCGTTCCGTTTGAGGAATGCGGGCGCGACGTACCAGCGGTGCATGAACCATGTGTTCGGCGAACACATCGGTCGCACGGTCGAAGCCTACGTCGATGACATCGTAGTCAAGACGAGGAAAGCTTCCGACCTCCTCTCCGACCTTGAAGTGACATTCCGATGTCTCAAGGCGAAGGGCGTCAAGCTCAATCCCGAGAAGTGTGTCTTCGGGGTGCCCCGGGGCATGCTCTTGGGGTTCATCGTCTCCGAGCGGGGCATCGAAGCCAACCCCGAGAAGATCGCAGCCATCACCAGCATGGGTCCCATCAAGGACTTAAAGGGCGTACAGAGGGTCATGGGATGTCTCGCGGCTCTGAGCCGCTTCATCTCACGCCTCGGCGAAAGAGGCCTGCCTCTGTACCGCCTCTTAAGGAAGGCTGAGCGCTTCACTTGGACCCCTGAGGCCGAGGAAGCTCTCGGGAACCTGAAGGCGCTCCTCACAAAGGCGTCTATCTTGGTGCCCCCAGGTGACGTAGAAGCCCTCTTGGTCTACATCGCCGTGACCACCCAGGTGGTTAGCGCCGTGATTGTGGTTGAGAGGCAAGAAGAGGGGCATGCATTGCCCGTTCAGAGGCTAGTTTACTTCATCAGCGAGGTACTGTCCGAAACCAAGATCCGCTACCCACAAGTTCAGAAGCTGCTGTATGTAGTGATCCTGACGCGGCGGAAGTTGCGACACTACTTCGAGTCTCATCCGGTAACTGTGGTGTCATCCTTCCCCCTGGGGGAGATCATCCAGTGCCGAGAGGCCTCGGGCAGGATTGCAAAGTGGGAAGTGGAAATCATGGGCGAGACAATCTCGTTCGCCCCTCGGAAGGCCATCAAGTCCCAGGTCTTGACGGACTTCGTAGCCGAATGGGTCGACACCCAGCTACCGACGGCTCCGATCCAACCAGAGCTCTGGACCATGTTTTTCGACGGGTCGCTGATGAAGACGAGAGCCGGCGCGGGCCTACTCTTCATCTCGCCCCTCGGGAAACACCTACGCTATGTGCTACGCCTCCACTTCCCGGCGTCCAACAATGTGGCTGAGTACGAGGCTCTGGTCAACGGGTTGCGGATCGCCATCGAGCTAGGGGTCAGGCGCCTCTACGCTCGCGGTGACTCGCAGCTCATCATCTACCAAGTCATGAAGAACTCCCACTGCCGCGACCCGAAGATGGAGGCCTACTGTGATGAGGTTCGGCTCCTGGAAGACAAGTTCTACGGGCTCGAGCTTAACCACATCGCTCGGCACTACAACGAGACTGCGGACGAGCTAGCAAAAATAGGCTCGGGGCGAACAACGGTTCCCCCGGACGTCTTCTCCCAGGATCTGCATCAACCCTCCGTCAAGATCGACGACGCGCCCGAGCCTGAGGCTCCCTCGGTCCAGCCCGAGGTGCCCTCGGCACAGCCGGAGGCACCCTCAGCTCGGCCCGAGGCGGCCTCGGTTCAACCCGAGATACCCTCGGCCTCCGAGGGTGAGGCACTGCGCATCGAGGAGGAGTGGAGCGGGGCCACGCCTGATCGAAATTGGCAGACCCCGTACCTGCAATATCTCCGCCAAGGAGAGCTACCCCTCGACCGAGCCGATGCTCGGCGGGTAGCACGACGCGCCAAGTTGTTCGTCTTGCTGGGCGATGAGAAGGAGCTCTACCACCACAGCCCCTCGGGCATCCTCCAGCGATGCATCTCCACCGCCGAAGGTCAGGAACTCCTGCAAGAGATACACTCGGGGGCTTGCGGCCATCACGCGGCGCCTCGAGCCCTTGTCGGGAATGCTTTCCGGCAAGGCTTCTACTGGCCAACGGCGGTGGCTGACGCCACTAGAATTGTCCGCACCTGCGAAGGGTGTCAATTCTACGCGAAGCAAACCCACCTGCCCGCTCAGGCTCTGCAGACGATACCCATCACCTGGCCCTTTGCTGTGTGGGGGCTGGACCTCGTCGGCCCCTTGCAGAAGGCGCCCGGGGGCTACACGCACCTGCTGGTCGCCATCGACAAATTCTCCAAGTGGGTCGAGGTCCGACCTCTAAACTGCATCAGGTCCGAGCAGGCGGTGACGTTCTTCACCAGCATCATCCATCGCTTCGGGGTCCCGAACTCCATCATCACCGACAACGGTACCCAGTTCACCGGCAGAAAATTCTTGGACTTCTGCGAGGATCACCACATCTGGGTGGACTGGGCCGCCGTGGCTCATCCCATGTCGAATGGGCAAGTAGAGCGTGCCAACGGCATGATTCTACAAGGGCTCAAGCCTCGGATCTACAACGACCTCAACAAGTTCGGCAAGCGATGGATGAAGGAACTCCCCTCGGTGGTCTGGAGCCTGAGGACAACGCCGAGCCGGGCCACGGGTTTCACGTCGTTCTTTCTGGTCTACGGGGCCGAGGCCGTCTTGCCCACTGACCTGGAGTACGGCTCCCCGAGGACGAGGGCCTACAGCGATCAAAGCAACCAAGCTAGCCGAGAAGACTCGCTGGACCAGCTGGAAGAGGCTCGGGACAAGGCCTTGCTACACTCGGCGCGGTACCAGCAGTCCCTGCGACGCTACCACGCCCGAGGGGTCCGGCCCCGAGACCTCCAGGTGGGCGACCTGGTGCTTCGGCTGCAGCAAGACGCCCGAGGGAGGCACAAGCTCACGCCCCCATGGGAGGGGCCATTCGTCATCGCCAAAGTTCTGAAGCCCGGAACGTACAAGCTGGCCAACAGTCAAGGCGAGGTCTACGGCAACGCTTGGAACATCCAACAGCTACGTCGCTTCTACCCTTAAGATGTTTTCAAGTTGTTCATATACCTTGCACCCACGCAAAGTTTAGTCATCAAGGAAGGGTTGGCCTCGCCTTGGCAAAGCCCGACCCTCCCTCGGGGGCTAAAAGGGGGGGGACCCCCTCTGCGTTGAAGTTTTCCTCGAAAAAAGATCTCTTCTGCCAGAATATCTTTCGTGCTTTCTGACTACTTCGAAAAGTGGACCCTGAAAATGACGGAGTATATGTAAGCAGCCAAGGCTGACCGAGCCGAGGGACTCCTACGCCTCCGGGATACGAATACCTCACTCATCACCTCTGCGATAAGTAACTCGCGTTCGGATAAAGTGATTCCGCGGACCGAACAAGTCTTCACGTTCGGAAGCTCTTCTGCCGAAGCGATCCTTCAAGCCTTCTCGACTGAGTCGGTGACAGGGCCTCATGGACGGGTGAAAGTGCGCGTAAGCGGCAAGGCCGACCGAGCCGAGGGACTCCCACGCCTCCGGGATACGGATACCTCACTCATCACCTTCCGCGAGAAGCAACTCTCGCTCGCACAAACATCCCTGTTACCGATAAAAAAGTGCAGATACTCGAAACAAGAGGAAAGGAGACGCAGCTTTACAACACAGCGAGGGTGTGTATATTCTGGCCTCGGCGGCCGCAGAAGGCACACGCTACAAGACACTCTGATCCTGCAGGCTCGGGTCTTGACGCTGGAAGGGGGCAGTAGCACCCTCGGCATCGACGACACATTCAGCGAGGCCCGACCTAGCCTCGGACGGCGACGCGGTCCAGGGATGCCCACTCTGGAGGACGACGTCATCGTCACGCCCGGACAATCGCTGCTAGGGACTTCTCCGGGAATCCGGCCCGAGCAGGCGGCTCGGCCGGTTACCCCTAGGGCCTCGGCCAACCATCTCCCAAGGGCGCCAGCCCGACCCGAGGCCTCGGCTGATCGACTCCAGCGTCGGTCCCGCTAAAGGACAACCCGGCTAGGCTTCGGCCGACCAGGTCTCATTTTCGAGCCAACTCCGCCTCTGTTCATGCTGATATAGCTACCCCTGGCCTCGGCTCGTCGAAGAGCGGCCAAGGGGTCCCTTTAACTAAGCTAGAGGAGCCTCAGACAACAAGGCCGACCGAGCCGAGGGACTCCTACGCCTCCGGGATACGGATACCTCACTCGTCACCTTGACACAGGGCGACTCATGCTTGGTGAAGCGGTTCAGATAATCAACAGGCGAGTCTTAATGCTCGAAAATGAGGAAAAAACACGGCTCTGTGCCAAAATTACATACATGTTCAGGCCTCGACAGCCATAATGAACAAAAACCCTGGCATTCGAAGTGCCATTACAAACGGAACTCCGGTTCCGTCCCCGCGGGTACGAACAACCCCACAAGATTGGGGAACCCGCGGAGCGATCGCGGACCGACGGGCGGCCCGCCGCCGCCCGATCCGGCAACAGCGACAACCACCCCTGCCCCGGGCGACGAAGCAGCTTCAGCAGCGGCTTCGGGGCAGGTGCTACGGCAGAAGGACTCTCACCCACCGAGGACGAGAGCCAGCCATTCAGGCCGGGAGACGGAGACCCAGGGCTACTGGTGGAGTTGGCAATCTCATCGGTAGAGAAGCCATCTCCGGCTGCCGACGCCTCGAAGCGCGCCGGCAGGTCTTCGCCCTAGCCAGAACCGCCCAGAGCGTGGGCGCTGCCCTCGCGGTATGCGGCGCAACCGTCGTCCGGACGGAGGACGTAGTGCTGCGTCCTGGCTGAGTGACGGCGGCCCGCCTATCCCGGCATGGCCGAAGGAAGTCTCTGCGAAGCTGGAGGATGCCATTCTCCCCCAGACGCCAGGGGAAGAAAAGGGTAACCGACCCACGCAGCGGCAGCCCCCCGACTCACCTCATCCTCCGTCTTGGCCTGGATGACGAAAATCCTTGAGGCTGAGGGAGGGGCAGAGGCCGCGGCCCGGCTCGCTTTCCCCCACCATCAAGCTGGAGGTCACCATCTTGGGTGACCACCGGTGGAGGGGTGCAGCCGGGCTGCATGATGAAAATCCTTGAAGCCGAACGATGGCTGAAAGGTACCAACTCCTACGGAGTTGCGTTCCTCCAACGATGAGGCGAAAAGATGGCGGGTATCCCCCATCCGGGGGCTTGGAAGGTGGAAAGACGCAATGCATAAGGGAGCGAGAGGACATGGTCGCCTTCCGAAGGGGGTCACCCTCCTTTTAAAGGCAACTCTCCCTACTTGCGCCCCCAACCGTCACGGGCTGAGTCTTCTCCAACACGCTCCAAGGCTCTCTCCTACGGCCCGGGGGCTGGTTCCCGCATGTCATGCAAACCGGCTCAGAGCAGAAGAAGCCAAGCCGCCGCGCGTGATGCACACAACCGCCCAGCGGTTACAAGTGACCCTCCACTTCTGCCCAGACCAACGAGCGAAAGAGGCGGGCAGCCATGCAGGCGGCATGCAACCGCGCCAAGTGGACGCGCTTCTCCGACTCCCGACACGCCGGCATGGAGGCCCAGGCCCACGCGTCACGCAACCGGCGCGCCGGATGCTGCATGCAAGCAACTGCACCGCCACTTGCGCCACCACCGCGCCTCCTCGATTGCGGAACCAATACCGCGACTCGAGGCGACCAGGCGCACGACCCAGCAGCGCCAGCCTGACGCGGCGGTCAATGCGGCCAAAAGTGGGCCGATAGTGATGACGGTGGCAGGCGAGCGGGAGCAGCGGTCACGTCGTCAGCCAAGCTCACGTCCCATCCGGGGGCAGCTAGAGAACCCCCTCTCACGGCGTGAAGACAACGCGCTCGTGATCCGTTCCTCGAACGGCTCGCGCACGCGCAATGGCCGCCCCGCCAATCGCTCGCCCCGTCGCATTAACTCCACGGCAGGACAGGCGGCGCTTCCGGTGGGAACAGTGGGCGACGCTTCGCCTTCGCCGTAATAACTGCGACAAAAAAAAAGGTACGCCGCGTCGTTCGATTTCGTATCCTTTTCCTTTTTTCCTCTTTCTCTATCTCTTGCAGCAAGGACCGGGAAAGGGGGATACCCCGAAAAGGATCCTTCCCCATGAAGGAACCAGGCTCCGAGCCTCCTTACTGATCAGAGGTTCGAAGGCTGGCCCCCCAAAGGGTTTCAACAGCCGCCTCAGATCGCGTGGGCCCTACACCCACTACTGGTCAGAGGTTCGAAGTCTGGCCCCCCGAAGGGTTCCACGGCCGCCTCAGGCTACTCGGGCTCCGTGCCCAATACTGATCAGGGGTTCGAAGGTTGGCCCCCGAAGGGTTCACAGTCGCCTCAGACGCCGAGCGAGGGATGACCAGGGGTACGTTCGATACATAACCAAGGCTCGGGCTGCGCTCCCGAGGTACCCTAGGACATTTCCGAGACCAGCGGGAGCGATCTTGTAACGGAATCCCATCGGAGGGAGGCATCGAGCCCTCGGACCCCGTCGCCAGGGGACCGGGTCTGGCAGATCACCCGCAGGTACTTTTGGGCGTGCCTCTGGGCCCCTAGCCGACCCCTAACGAACGGGGCACGGACGTCCACTTGGATTACCCGCTTGCAGCTCACCGGAGACACCATGTTCGGCGCCCATCGAGGGTAACATGGCGCTTTCCCCCCCCTCCTCCTTGCGGAAAGGCGACGCAGGGGCGTATGTAAAAAAGCCGAGTCTGTCCCTGATCGCCCTCTCACCCTGTGCGGAGGCTCAGGGGCTGCTCTCGCAAACCCGGCTCCGGCCGAACCGTTGACAGCGTCAACATACCAGCCCGAGAGCTTGGGCCCCGACCGTACACCCGGGCTACGGCCAGTTCGCATGAGGGAACAACCAGACCAGCCGAAGCATTACGCGAGGCATTAAGACCTCGAAGGAGTGAAACCACTCCTCCGAGGCCTCGGGGGCTACACCCGGCGGGTGCGCTCGCGCGCACCCACCGGAACAAAATGCAACCGAGAAAGGCTGGTCCCCTTGCAAAAAAGTGCGACGAAAGCCTCCAAGCGAGTGCTAACACTCCCTTCGAGGCTCGGGGGCTACTGTCGGGGACCATAATTAGGGGTACCCTCAAGACTCCTAATTCTCAGCTGGTAACCCCCATCAGCATAAAGCTGCTAAGGCCTGATGGGTGCGATTAAGTCAGGGATCAGTCCATTCGAGCGACTCAATCACGCCTCGCTCGAGCCTAGCCTCGGACAAGGGCAGCCGACCCCGGAGGATTTCCGTCTCGCCCGAGGCCCCCCTCCAACGGCGGACATATTTCCGGCTCGCCCGAGGCCCTGCCTTCGCTAAGAAGCAACCCTGACTAAATCGCCGCACCGACCGACCAAGTCGCAGGAGCATTTAATGCAAAGGTGACCTGACACCTTTGTCCTGACGCGCGCCCCCCGGCAGAGCCGAAGTGACTGCCGTCACTTCACCGCTCCACTGACCGACCTGACAGAAGGACAGCGCCGCCTGCGCCACTCCGACCGCAGTGCCACTTGACAGAGTGAGACTGACAGGCAGTCAGGCCCTGCCAAAGGCACCATAGGAAGCTCCGCCCGACCCAGGGCTCGGACTCGGGCTAAGCCCCGGAAGACGGCGAACTCCGCTCCGCCCGACCCAGGGCTCGGACTCGGGCTAAGCCCCGGAAGACGACAAACTCCGCTCCGCCCGACCCAGGGCTCGGACTCGGGCTAAGTCCCGGAAGACGGCGAACTCCGCTCCGCCCGACCCAGGGCTCAGACTCGGGCTAAGTCCCGGAAGACGGCGAACTCTGCTCCGCCCGACCCAGGGCTCGGACTCGGGCTAAGCCCTGGAAGACGGCGAACTCCGCTCCGCCCGACCCAGGGCTCGGACTCGGGCTAAGTCCCGGGAGACGGCGAACTCCGCTCCGCCCGACCCCAGGGATCGGACTCGGGCTAAGCCCCGGAAGACGGCGAACTCCGCTCCGCCCGACCCAAGGCTCGGACTCGGGCTAAGTCCCGGAAGACGGCGAACTCCGCTCCGCCCGACCCCCGGGCTCGGACTCGGGCTAAGTCCCAGAAGACGACGAACTCCGCTTCACCCGACCCCAGGGCTCGGACTCCGCCCTGGCCTCTGCCGAACGACCTCCGCCTCGCCCGACCCAGGGGCTCGGACTCGGCCTCGGCCATGGAAGACAGACTCGACCTCGGCTTCGGAGGAGCCTCCACGTCGCCCAACCTAGGGCGCAGGCCAGCCACGTCAACAGGAAGCGCCATCATCACCCTACCCCGAGCTGACTCGGGCCGCAGAGAACAAGACCGGTGTCCCATCTAGCTAGCTCCGCCGGATAGGCAATGATGGCGCCCCGCATGCTTTGTGACGACGACGGCTCTCAGCTCTCTTACGGAAGCAGGAGGACGTCAGCAAGGACTCAACCGCTCCGACAGCTGTCCCTCCGCCCGGCTCCGTCGCTCCTCCGACGGCCACGACATCACACCAGCTGGGTGCCAAAATCTCTCCGGCTGCCACATCGGCATGTACTTAGGGCGCTAGCTCTCCCCCGCTAGACACGTAGCACTCTGCTACACCCCCATTGTACACCTGGATCCTCTCCTTACGCCTATAAAAGGAAGGACCAGGGCCCTCTTAGAGAGGGTTGGCCGCGCGGGGACGAGGACGGGACAGGTGCTCTCTTGGGGCCGCTCGCTTCCCTCTCCCGCGTGGACGCTTGTAACCCCCTACTGCAAGCGCACCCGACCTGGGCGCGGGATGAACACGAAGGCCGCGGGATTTCCACCTCTCTCACGCCCATCTCCGGCCACCTCACTTCCCCCCTTCGCGCTCGGCCTCGCGTCGACCCATCTGGGCTGGGGCACGCGGCGACATTCACTCGTCGGCTTAGGGACCCCCCGGTCTCGAAACGCCGACAAGTTGTGCGATTAATCTAGTTAAGTAAAGTATGTTTTCTGTAGATATGTGCTATATAAAAGTTATAGTTCACTTGTGTATCTAGTTTGTCCTAAAAACGCATGAGCTAAGAATTGATGGTTTAAAAGCTATACTTTTCACAAGTTCAGTAACTGAATCTGTCCAATTTCTGAACAGATTTTAGAGATTGCAATGGTTGCTTAATTTAATGTTGAAATCAGTTATTGGTAGTCACAAGAAAGTTGTAGATAACTTTATTAACTTTCTTGTGTAGATAACTTTATTAACTTTCTTGTGTTAAAATTAGAAGTTATGCTTTTCGCAAGTTTAGTAACTGAACCTGTCCAATTCCTCTACAGATTTCAGAGGTCGCATTGTTTACTTAAGTTCAGTTTAGAATCAGTCCTTGTCAATTATAAGAAAGTTGTAGATAATGTTCTTATCTTACTTGTGTTAAATTTTCATGACAATAAACCTGACAGTTTAAGAGTTATGAATTTTACAAACTGGTTGTTGTGTTCTGTCCACTGTCAGAACAGATTTTGAAAACTGTAATGTTGATTTGATTAAACCTGAAATCACTTCTTGGTGATTATAAAAGTTATGTAGTGATTTTGCCAAGCTTTCAAACAAGTCTTGGATCACTCTTTTTGGTGGTATGAAGATTAAGTTATGGATATTTAAAGTGTGAAGACTGAATCTGTCCAGTTCTGGACAACACAACCTTCATAGTGCATTTTACCCTTGATACATATTAAACCAGCCAGGGATGTTTATAAATAATTTGTAGAATATTTAATTATCTTTCCAGAAAGTCTAAGATCACTTTGTTTAGATGTCTGAATCTTTAGTTGTGAATTTTTGAAGTTGCAAGTCTGAATCTGCCCAAATCTGGACAGATCTGTTGTGTTAGCACTTTTAGCCTTCCTAAGTGTTGAATCTTATTGAGGCGAAAATACCAAAGTTGTAGATCACATTTTAAGCTTTCCAGAAAGTCCTAGTTTGCTATGTTTGGATTAATATTTGAAGAGTTATGACTGAAACAAGCACCTGCTGTGCTGCTGTCCTGATTTTGTTATGTTTGGTGGATGCTCTACTCTGTTGTGTTTGACTCGAGTCAACTGTTTCCTCGTTTGATGATTGGTTGAACCCGAAATAATGATAATATAACTAATACAATTGGGCCTAATTATATAAGTAACAAGTATACGTCTCGCTATGTTAGTGAACCAAATTATTGAGAGTCTAAAAAGTGTTTGCCTAGTGAATAATTTTAAAGCCCAATTAAGTGTCTAGTTCCTTTTCAACTAAGTCTATCTATAGATAAGTCGTAGCGAACTTGTGTACTTAACTAATGTAATGTTAGGTAACTAATGGATGATTAAAGTGAACGTGATAAACACTTGTGCTCATGCTTGTGTGGTCATGTTTGTATTGGTTAAGTAAAGTATGCGTCGTCATCTTTCCAGTGGTAGCGACTATCTATGCCCGATGACGTGTAGATAACTAATGCTAACGTGTGGTGGTTTACAGTGTCTTCTAAATTAATGTTAGTTCGCTACTGTGTCTTTATATATCTTGTGGTATTTTTCATCATATTCATACATATGCATCTTGCATCTCATTTAGGACCGAAGGATGATGATCGTGCAAGTGATGTGGTGCCAACCGCAAGGTACAGTCGGTGGACGACCTGAAGAATGATGGACATGACCAGTGGATGCTCGCCAAGCGAGTGCCACCCAACAAACACTGTATAAAAATAAAGGCAAGCCCCGGTTTTATGCATAACCGTTTATATATGCTATTTTACTACACTTAATGTTTGTAGGCTTGTACCGTGCACTTAAGTGTAGGAGTTGCCTGAAACCCTAGTTGCATGAACTCAGAATTCCTTTTGAGATGGATACTAGTATGCTAGGTCGAGTAGCTGCTGTGCTAAATCAGGATCTCGGTAGAAGTCGTGTGATTTTTCTAGCACTCGCGCGAGGTCAGGAATTGGTTGTATCCATTTTTTATAACGGAATGATGATGGTCTATGGACACGGATCCATGGGGATGCGTTGTCTATGAGACAAAATTGGAATAAGGATTAACGTGCGGATACCTGTGTCAAGCGTTTGAATGTACTAAACACATGTCGGGAAAAATGGTAACCGGTAAACCTAGTACCTGAGTGAAGCCGGGCGTGGACTTTATCCCTCATGCGACCTGAGACTGGGTCTCCCATTCTAGATATGGTGGGTACAAGTGCGGCCACTGCACGGCGGCGGCCGAGGTCAGTGGAGCATTGTACGCCAAGGCGGTGAGGCCTGGCCGCGAACGGGGAATTGATGGGGACGGTTGACATGTGTG
This sequence comes from Zea luxurians, assembly GCA_029449295.1. NCBI lineage: Eukaryota > Viridiplantae > Streptophyta > Magnoliopsida > Poales > Poaceae > Zea > Zea luxurians. Next base: position 641,882 of record JAOPSE010000319.1, on the reverse strand, counting down.
GGGACGGAGTGCCCTGACATGTCGTGTGTTTAGGTTTACCTTGCAAGGTTAAAACTCGATTTGAATCGTCTGCTTCTCGCAGCTAATGAGACTGCTTGATCCATTGTACTGCATTGAGTAATAAGTGGAAATGAGATACTGACATAAGAGGTTGATTGATATAATGTTTGATACCATGTATGAATAGATAGGTTCTCATCTAGTCTAAATTATTATTCTAGAACTTGAAAAGCTAAAACTTGTTTTTAGACTCAGCTAGTGCTTTTGGCAAACCAAACCCCTCAGCCAAACAACTTCATGGTCTAGAGGTAGAGGAGTAGACTCCTCACACCGGGTAAGTCTAGCTGAGTATTAGTATACTCAGCCTTGCTTGTGGCATAATTTTTGCACGTACCTCATTGATTTGGTTGATGGTGTGACTTGGCCTTCATCCCTGCCACCGGGATAGATGGTCGAGAGGGTTATTGCTTCCGCGGGAGAGGACCAGGAGGAGTAGCCTGGCCAGGCTTTGCCATGTTACTCGGTTTTCTCCGTTAGTTATTTCCGCTGCATTAAAACTTATTGTTACTATTTCTGAAACTCCGATAATGTAATCACTAATGGTACTTTCTTAATTTATGGTATTATGCTTTATTGTATTTCTCTGTGCCTCACCTTCGAGTGAGCTAGTGGTATTCGATCCTGGATAAGTGGCTTTATCGGACTAGATCCGAGGGACTGACGGGTTATTCTGATTTAAGTGCGTCATTGCCTCTAAGGCGAGACTTGGGCACTTACGCTAGAATAATCCGGGTGGTTCTGCCATAATTATTTACCAAAATTTTATTAAACCTTGCTATATCACTACTTTAATTATTTCCAAAATACTTTTCTCCCTAATGAAAGTGAATTAAAATAGATTGTTGTAGTTGATGGATTTGAGGTGTTACAAAACCTAGCACCTAAAAAGAATTTTGTCCTCGAGATTGGAGAACTTCTGAAAATAGCTGGGGAAATTCTGCTCTGAGTTCATCTTCTCTTTCTCAAGTTGCCTCATCTTCTGAATAATGACTCCACTGAACTTGACACATGTTGATAACTTTACTTTGGGTAATTTTGCGTGATGTTTCTAAAATTTTAACCGGATACTCTAAATATGTCAAGTCCGTATTAACATTAAGTTCTCCCATGGGTAAATGTTCCTCAGGTACTCTTAAATGCTTCTTGAGTTAAGATATGTGGGACACATCATTCACATCTGATAAACGGTCATGTAGTTCCAACTTATAGGCTACTTCTCCTTTTCTTTCCAAAATATTGAATGGTCCAATATAACAGGGAGATAATTTGCCTTTGACCTTAAACCTTTTCATTCCTGTCATTGGAGAAACTTTAAGATACACATAATCTCCTACTTTGAAAGCTAATTCTCCTATTGTCAGCATAGCTTTTCTGCCTTGTCTGTGCTGTTTTCAGATTCTCTCTGATAATCTGCACTTGCTTTTCTACTTCCTAAAGAATTTATGCACCAAACACTTGACTTTCTCTAGTCTCATTCCAATAAAGCGATATTCTACACTTCCTTCCATAGAGAGCTTCAAATGGTGTCATCTTTAAACTCGTTTGATAACTATTGTTGTAAGAAAACTCTGCATAGGGCAAACTCTTATCCCAACTTTTACCATACTTTAAAGTACAAGCTCTTAACATATCCTCTAATACCTGATTTGTTCTTTCTCTATGACTATCTGTCTGTGGATGATAGGCTGAGCTAAAATTTAGCTTGGTATCCATAGACTCATGCAATCTTTTCCAAAAGCGTGAGTTAAATTGGGTTCCTCTATCTGATACAATCTTCTTTGGAACACCATGTAAACAAACAATCCTTGACATGTACAGTTCCGCCAATTGAGCTCTTGGGTATGTTGTCTTCACACATATAAAGTATGCAACCTTCGTTAACCTATCCACAATAACCCATATGGAAGCAAAACCATCACGTGTACGGGGTAGCCAGACTATAAAATCCATGTCAATTTCTTCCCATTTCCATTCAGGCACTTTAAGAGGTTGTAGCAAACCTACTAGTCTTTGATGTTCTGCCTTAACTCGTTGACACACGTCACATAGTGCAATGTGAGTAGCAACATCCCTTTTCAAACCATACCATCAATACTTTTCTTTTAGATCCTGGTACATCTTAGTACTTCCAGGGTGTATAGAGTATGCTTAATCATGAGCTTCTCTGAGAATAAGCTGGCGAACCTCTTGCCTTCGCGGAGAAGGGTCCCTTTCGGGGTATCCCCTTTCCCGGTCCCTGTTGTAAGAGAGAGAAAGAGGAAGAGGAAAAGGATACGAAATCGAATGACGTGGCGCACCTTTTTTGACGCGGTCATTATGGCGAAGGTGAAGCGTCGCCTGCTTCGCCCGCCAAAGGTGCCGCCCGTCCTGCCGCAGAGTTAATGCGACGGGACGAGTGGTTCACGGGGCGGCCGTTGCGCGTGCGCGAGCCGTTCGAGGAACGGGCGTTTCGCTTTGAGTTTCGAATCACGCGGCGGGTTCGGGCGAAGTGTTGAATGGGTCTCGCCTGGGCCTTTATATATTCGGGAGAGGGACCGGTGACGGTTTTTTACTCTGCTACTTGCCTCCTTCTTAGGTTTTCGCAACCCGAGGGAATAGCCAGAGAAAGGAAACCGCTCACCCAGCCCTTTCCGCCGCCACCTCTTATGCTTGGTGATGGCCGACCGGGTGACCATTGTTCCGCCGCGCGACCCGTGGCCTTTCTCCACCGTCACGGCGGATGACCTGGAGGCCCTTGTTGCTGAGGGTTTGCTTCGCCCTCTCTCCGGTGACCCGCAGCCAGAGTGGATGGCCCCTCCGAGCGGAGCCGCCCCGTCCCCACCGCCGGGGTATGTCGTGAGCTTTGTCTCCTTTCACGAGCAGGGGTTCGGAGTGCCGGCAAGCCGTTTTATGCGGGCAATTCTGCATGTCTACGGGGTGGAGCTGCACAACCTCAGTCCTAACTCCATCTCGCAAGCCGCCATCTTCGCGGCAGTTTGTGAAGGATACTTGGGGATTGACCCTCACTGGGACCTGTGGACTCATTTCTTCTCCGCGGAGCTTTTTGCCTCGCCGATGGGGGAGAGAAGGGTCCGCACGGCAGTGCGAGCTGGTGGCTGCATCCTCCAGCTGAGGCAGGCGCGGGCGCCGCAGTATATCCCCGCCATCCTTGTGTCCTCGAACAAAGGGTGGCAGCGCTGGTGGTTCTATCTCCGAAATGACGATGGGAGGCTCCCTTCGTTTTCTCAGCGAGTGGTGACCGCCGCCGCCGATATCTGGCGCTACGGGACCCCGCGCGATAGATAGAAGAATCTCCAACCCCTTCTAAAGGCCCTAGAGGAGTTGCGGAAGGGAGGGCTCACCGCTGCGGGAGTGGTCGCCGCCATTCATCGCCGGAGGGTGCTTCCCTTGACGGAGCGGCGGCTGCCGCTTTGGGAGATGACGGCGGGGGCCGACTTGGAGGGTTTGCGGATGTCCTCGGATCCCCTTCCCGTCGATGACCTCCACAGGCGGGTAGCCGTCACGTTGGGGAAGCTGGACGTCGGCGCCCTTTCCCAGCCCTTGATGCGTCCTGACCGCGGGTGTGTGTCCCTGGTGAGTGTCCACTCCTTCTTTCTCCTTGCGTTGGATTTCCCTTGGTTCTCACAGCCGAGACTTTTTGTCCGTCTCCAGGAGGTAGAGCATCACAAGCCATCCCTGCCACCGGTCCCGGAGGACGCGGTGGACCGAGCTGCGCGGAGGGTTGCCGCGGAGAAGAGGAAGGAGAAAAAGGACACGAAGAAGGCTCGGGCCCGCGAGCGGACGCGGGCTCGGGACGCCTTGGAAAGGCTCCGTCGTCGGCAGGAGAGGGATGGGCTCCCGAGGGAGCCATCGCCGGAGACGCCTGACGACGACGACGACGATGAAGACGACGATATGGCTGCCCGCCTTGGCCTCAGCCCGGATCTGAGGCTGGGCCACGGGTCATCAAGCCAGCCCCCGAGCAGGCTGGTGCCGTCGGTATCCGGGGCCGGGACGTCGGGGTCCCGGTCCGAAGAGCGAGGGCAGACCGAGGGGGTACTTGACCCCTCGGCCGGGGAAGTTGAGGTGACCTCGGGGAGTCAGGCCGAGCTGCCTATTCCCCGAGAACCGTTGCCCGTGCCGACTGCGCGGGAGGGTGATCCTCAGGTTGTCGTGGCTTCGCCTGGGCAGTCCGTCTCTCGGGCGCCTAGGGCGCCTAAGGCGAGGATGGTACCGAAGCTGGCAGTGAGGCAGACCTCGGCGGTACCTTCGGGGGTCGAGGTTCGAGAGACCTCCCCACAGGCACGATTGATTATGGCCCGGAGTGGGTAAGTATCTTAGGATATCTTCATCCTAGCTCCTCCTTCGTATGTCCCGACCCTGATTTTCCTTTTCTCCTTAGCAAGCGGAGTCACGGTTCGACCGATCTGGCTCCCCGGAAGGTCCTCAAGGCAGCGTCGGCTTCCGCAGCTAGTGCCGCGCCAGGCCTCGCCGGCTAGCTGACCTCCTCGCAAGACGCCCAACAGCGGGGGGCTCAGGCGGCACCAGTTGCCGAGGAGCGAGCTCCCGAGGCTGGCTCTTCTGTCGAGGCGACCGTCGCGCTGGGGGAGGCTGCTGGCGTGGCCGTGGCCTCGGGCCCACCAGACATGTTGCCGGCGCTGGCGCCGGCTGCTGCCGAGGCCGTTGCCGTTCTGGCCGTGGAGCCACCTGTCGCCGCTGACGCTGAGATGGCCGAGGCGTCGCTACTTGGTGCCTCGGAGGAGGGGGGCGCGGGACCGTGACCCGTCCTGTCGAGCGGCAGCCTTGTCCCCGCGCGGCGCAGTTCCGAGGGGCGACGCCAGTTGCTTCGGTTCTGGACCCATGGGGCCTCGGATCCCCTCTTCGTTCTTGACGATGAGCGGGAGGAGCAGTCTTGGGACAGGCTTCGTGAGTGCGCCGAGGCAACGGTGGGGTCGCTCCGGTCGACCTTGGAGGTCCTTTGCAGGGACGTTCCCAAGATTGTCTAGGTAATGATTTCAGGCATACCTTTCTCGTGATCAAGGCGTTCTTTGTGACGCCCCACTTCCGTCCCTCAGGATCTGACGGATCTGAGCGTCGCTAAGTCATCGTTCATCCGCCGCGAGGTCGATGTCTAGGGTTCGCTGTGGTCCCTAGGACCACGCTTGCCAGGGCTACCGCGCGCCTCTCCCAACAGAGCGCCGAGGTGGCGGACCTTTGGTTGCTCTGTGTCGATCTGGGAGTAGAGGCAGCAGCGGCACGCGTAGAGGCGCAGCAGCGGCAGTCGGAGCTTGACCAGGTCACCGGCGAGCGGGACCAATCTCGGGGCCGGGCTGTCGAGGCCGAAAGCCGGCCTAAGGCTCTTGGAGTCTAGTTAGCCGAGGCGTCTGCTCGGGCCAGAGCCCTTGCAGCAGACCTAGCCGTGGCCCAAGCCGCATCCTCGGAGCAGCGTGCCCGAGCCGGAGGTATGTCTTGGCTGTTTTAAGTTTTTGTTTCAGCTCGGTTCCTCAACTTGTGTTTGAGGTCTTCCGCTTTGGCTGTTCGCAGAGCTCGAGTCTGCCCTTGATAAGTCCATCAAGGCGCTCGCTCAGGCGGCCGAGCAGAGGGAGGCCGACCACGCAGCCATGTCTGAGGCCATCTCGGCCTTCTGCCGGGTCTTTGGCTTCGACGACGTCCCCTCGGGAAGCTCCCCTCAAAGTCGCCTGCAGGCCTTGGGTGACCATGCGCGTGGCAGACTCCGCGAGGCGCTACATCACGGCGTCAGGCGGGCCTTCGCCGTGCTTGCTTCCCACTATGTCGTGGATCTGGAGCGGGTCAGCGAGGGGTATTGCCTCCCCGACAAAGAAGAAGCCACCCTGGCCGAAGTCCAGAGGCTCGACGCGGCCGCCGCAGGCCCAAGCGCGGTGCTGGCAACCACCTTCGAGGCAGAGATCCTCCCACTTGCGCCGTCGTCCGAGGAAGGGGCGGACCTTACCGAAGGTGGGGACGAAGCCGAGGGCGCGGCTCCTTCTCCGGGCGACGCCTGACTCTGCCAGAGCAGTTTTCTTTGAATGCATATGTGTCTTTTGCGGTCGCCGAGGCCCGAACACTTTATTATCGTAATATAAGGTTGTGCTCCTTTTCCTTCCGTTTTGCATATCCGGGCCCGTTCGTCAGTAGCAGGGTAGCTTGCCCAAGTAAGAGTCATTTTCCGTGGTAGGTGACGAGTGAGGTATCCATATCCCAAAGGTGTAGGAGTCCCTCGGCTCGGTCGGCCTTTCCACTTACATGCGCCCTTATTCGTTTCTTGGGGTCCTGTTACTGATATAGCCGAGAGACGCGAAAGCCTTTTTGATGGAAGACTTTTTTCGAGGAAAATTTTGACGAGAGGGGTTTCCCCCATTCTAGCCCCCGAGGTAGGGTCGGGCTTTGCCGAGGCAAGGCTGACCCTTCCTTGATGATTAGACTTTGCGTGTGAACGAGGTGTACGAACGACTTGAAAGCATCTTAAGGGTAGAAGCGACGTAGCTGTCGGATGTTCCAGGCGTTGCTGTAGACCTCGCCTTGACTGTTGGCCAGCTTGTACGTCCCGGGCTTCAGAACCTTGGCGATGACGAACGGCCCTTCCCAGGGAGGCGTGAGCTTGTGCCGCCCTCGGGCGTCTTGTCGCAGCCGAAGCACCAAGTCGCCCACCTAGAGGTCTCGGGATCGAACCCCTCGGGCGTGGTAGCGTCGCAGGGACTGCTGATACCGCGCCGAGTGTAGTAAGGCCATGTCTCGAGCCTCTTCCAGCTGGTCCAGTGTGTCTTCTTGGTTAGCTCGATTGCTTTGGTCGTCGTAGGCCCTCGTCCTCGGGGAACCGTATTCTAAGTCTGTGGGCAAGATGGCCTCGACCCCATAGACTAGAAAGAACGGTGTGAAGCCCGTGGCTTGGCTTGGCGTTGTCCTCAGGCTCCAGACCACCGAGGGGAGCTCCTTCATCCATCGCTTGCCGAACTTGTTGAGGTCGTTGTAGATCCACGGCTTGAGTCCTTGCAGGATCATGCCGTTGGCACGCTCTACTTGCCCATTCGGCATGGGGTGAGCCACGGCGGCCCAGTCCACCCGGATGTGGTGATCCTCGCAGAAGTTTAGGAACTTTCTACTGGTGAACTGGGTGCCGTTGTCGGTGATGATGTAGTTTGGGACCCCAAAGCGATGGATGATGTTGGTGAAGAACGCCACCGCCTGTTCGGACCTGATGCTGTTTAGGGGTCGGACCTCGATCCACTTGGAGAATTTGTCGATGGCGACCAGCAGGTGCGTGTAGCCCCCGGGTGCCTTCTGCAAGGGGCCGACGAGGTCCAGACCACACACAGCAAACGACCAGGTGATGGGTATTGTTTGCAGAGCCTGAGCGAGCAGGTGGGTCTGCCTTGCGTAGAATTGACACCCTTGGCAGGTGCGGACAATTCTAGTGGCGTCGGCCACCACGGTTGGCCAGTAGAAACCTTGTCCGAAGGCGTTTCCAACAAGGGCTCGGGGCGCCGCGTGATGACCACAAGCCCCCGAGTGTATTTCTTGTAAGAGCTCCTGGCCTTCGGCGATGGATATGCATCGCTGGAGGATGCCTGAGGGGCTGTGGTGGTAGAGCTCCTTCCCGTCCCCCAGCAAGACGAACGACTTGGCGTGCCGCACCAACCGCCGAGCTTCGGCTCGGTCGAGGGGTAGCTCTCCTCGGTGGAGATATTGCAGGTACGGGGTCTGCCAGTTTCGATTAGGCGTGACCCCGCCCCGCTGCTCCTCGACGCGCAGTGCCTCACCCTCGGGGGCCGAGGGTGCCTCGGGCTGTGCCGAGGGTGCCTCGGGCTAGGCCGAGGCTTTCTCGGGTTCGGGCGCGTCGTCGGTCTTGACGGAGGGTTGATGCAGGTCTCGGGAGAAGACGTCCGGGGGAACCGTTGTCCGCCCCGAGGCTATCTTAGCCAGCTCGTCCGCAGTCTCGTTGTATCGTCGGGCGATGTGGTTGAGCTCGAGCCCGTAGAACCTGTCCTCCAGGCGCTGAACCTCATCGCAGTAGGCTTCCATCTTCGGGTCGTGGCAGTGGGAGTTCTTCATGACTTGGTCAATGACGAGCTACGAGTCACCGCGAGCGTCGAGGCGTCGGACCCCTAGCTCGATGGTGATGCGCAACCCGTTGACCAGAGCCTTATACTCGGCCACATTGTTGGACGCCGGGAAGTGGAGGCGTAGCACGTAGCGTAGGTGCTTCCCGAGGGGCGAGATGAAGAGCAGGCCTGTTCCTGCCCCTGTCTTCATCAGCGACCCATCGAAAAACATGGTCCAGAGTTCCGGTTGGATCAGAGCTGTTGGGAGCTGGGTGTCGACCCATTCAGCCACAAAGTCCACCAAGACTTGGGACTTGATGGCCTTCCGAGGGGCGAACGAGATTGTCTCGCCCATGATTTCCACTGCCCACTTTGCAATCCTACCTGAGGCCTCTCGGCACTGGATGATCTCCCCCAGGGGGAAGGATGACACCACAGTCACCGGATGAGACTCGAAGTAGTGTCGCAACTTCCGCCGCGTCAGGATCACTGCATACAACAGCTTCTGAATTTGTGGGTAGTGGATCTTGGTCTCGGACAGTACCTCACTGATGAAGTAGACTGGCCTCTGGACAGGCAATGCATGCCCCTCTTCTTGTCTCTCAACCACGATCGCGGCGCTGACCACCTGAGTGGTAGCGGCGACGTAGATCAAGAGGGCTTCTCCGGCAGCGGGGGGCACCAAGATGGGCGCGTTCGTGAGGAGCGCCTTCAGGTTCCCGAGGGCTTCCTCGGCCTCAGGGGTCCAAGTGAAGCACTCGGCCTTTCTTAAGAGGCGGTATAGAGGCAGGCCTCTTTCGCCGAGGCGCGAGATGAAACGGCTCAGAGCCGCAAGGCATCCCGTGACCCTCTGTACGCCTTTCAAGTCCTTGATGGGCCCCATGTTGGTGATGGCCGCGATTTTCTCCAGGTTGGCCTCAATGCCCCGCTCGGAGACGATGAACCCCAAGAGCATGCCTCGGGGGACTCCGAAGACGCACTTCTCAGGATTGAGTTTTACGTCTTTCGCCTTGAGACACCGGAATGTTGCTTCAAGGTCGGAAAGGAGGTCGGGGGCTTTCCTCGTCTTGACTATGATGTCATCGATGTAAGCCTCGACCGTTCGACCAATGCGTTCGCCGAACACGTGGTTCATGCACCTTTGGTATGTCGCACCCGCATTCCTCAAACCAAACGGCATGGTAACATAGCAGTACATGCCGAAAGGTGTGATGAATGAAGTTGTGAGCTGGTCGGACTCTTTCATCCTGATTTGGTGATACCCTGAGTAGGCATCGAGGAAAGACAGGGTTTTGCACCCAGCAGTGGAATCCACGATTTGATCGATGCAAGGCAGAGGGTAGGGAACTTTTGGACATGCTTTGTTTAGACCAGTGTAGTCTACACACATCCGCCATTTCCCTCCTTTTTTCTCATAAGCACAGGGTTGGCGAGCCATTCGGGATGGAATACCTCTTTGATGAACCCTGCCGCCATTAGCTTGTGGATCTCCTCGCCTATGGCTCTGCGCTTTTCTTTGTCGAATCGGCGCAGAGGCTACTTCACGGGTCGAGCTCCAGCTCGAATATCCAGCGAGTGCTCGGCGACATCCCTCGGTATGCCGGGCATGTCCGAGGGACTCCACGCGAAAACATCGGCGTTTGCGCGGACAAAGTCGACGAGCACTGCTTCCTATTTGGGATCGAGCTCGGAGCCGATCCGGATCTGCTTGGAGGCGTCGTTGCTGGGGTCGAGAGGGACGGACTTAACCGTCTCCGCTGGCTCGAAGTTGCTGGCATGGCGCTTCACGTCTGGCGCCTCCTTGGAGAGGCTCTCCAGGTCGGCGATGAGGGCCTCGGATTCGGCGAGGGCCTTGGCGTACTCCATGCACTCCACGTCGCATTCATACGTGTGTCGGTACGTGGGGCCGACGGTGATGACCCCGTTGGGTCCCGACATCTTGAGCTTGAGGTAGGTGTAGTTGGGGACGACCATGAACTTGGCGTAGCATGGCCTCCCCAACACTGCATGGTAGGTTCCTCGGAACCCGACCACCTCGAACGTGAGGGTTTCCCTTCGGATTTTGGAGGGAGTCCCGAAGCAGACGGGTAGATCGAGTTGTCCGAGGGGCTGGACGCTTTTTGTGACGGAACCTCCCAAGTAATCAGGCCCACCTACAGTTGTCCTTGTCTAACAGACATCAGACACCCTGTAGATGTTCCTAAGTTACTTGACAAGTTCGGTATCTTTTCCGACCTTACCAGGAACGTTTCACCCGTCTTGCAGACATTACAGATCATCGGAGATAAAGAAATGCGGAAGCGAATTACATAAACTTACATTTATTTCCAAAAGCAAGCTTGAGTTATTTTATTACAGACCAGTCTAAAAGTGAGTGCATAGAAGAAATAATTATACAAACCAGGGAGACACAAACTTCTCCCGAAGGACTATAAACAAAAGATCCTAGATGGAGGACCGAGTCCTCCCGCACTTCAGTCTTGTTTTTCTTCTTTGGGAACCACCTTGGCACAGAAGCAGCAAAAGTCTGCTACTTCCCCACCTAAAAACAACAAATGGATAAACCCTGAGTATGGAATTACTCAGCAAGTCTTACCCGACTAAGGAAAAGACTCTCAAGGATATGCTGGTTATATGGGAGTCAAGGTAAGGCTTCTCAATAATCAAAGACTCTGTTTTGCAGAAATGCTTACTAAAGTGGATCCTTAAAAATCCAATTTTATTTGTCAAGTTAGGTAAAATTACCTGCACTAGAGTTCTTTCTACCCTAGTTCAATCACTGGTCCTGCACTAGCCAATTTCTTTAACAAAAACCCATCATCTTTAGTGGAATGCTACGTGTAAGTCAGTGGCCAAGTCTCCATAACCGCGGAGGTACGGCGATCCGAATCGATTATACTCAGCTGAGGATCTCCAATCACACGACATATGTAGCACTTAACCCTTGCATATGTCAACCCGCCACCGGGGTTCTTAAGACCGGATCAGGTTCACGCAAACCGAGAGCACAGATACACCACCGTCCAGCCTCTAGCCACGGAGGGTACACGCTACTCTCGCCACCGCTCCACTCCCATTTCGTGTTATCTTATTCCGGCCTTAGTCTGCCCGAGGCAAGGCTTACCCATGACGAGGCATGTGACCAGTTAAAGGGTCCTCGGTCAGCAGGCCTACATCGACAAGGTCCTTAATCGACTCAGACGGAGACACTACACCGAGACTCCTTTCTCGTGCAAGTCACCCGCCCGGTCTCAGCTTAATCATTTCAAACCCAAAGTTTGGTACCTGGCAGAGGTACATCTTTTCCGATGTTGAACCCATCACGGCCATGATGGATCCACCATCAAGTTTTATTTTCGAAAACACCCCTCCCACTTTGCCAAACATCTTTTGTAAAACAAATCCTTTTGTTTTTCTAAAGCAATACTAAGCATAGTAAAACCTTCTTGTAAAAACAGGATTTCAAGGAGGGTAATCAAGATCAAGGAAGGTAATGCAGGAATTGTTTAATCAATCAACTCCTATCACCTAATGCAGCAAGCAAGTGAGAAAGATTTTAAAAACATCAAGGGAGGTGGCAAATGCACCGGGGCTTGCCTTTGTTATCAGGTGAGTCCTGCTCGGATCCACAAATATCGAAATAAAAGCAGTTGCCTGCTTGAGGATCAGAGGTGGGTGGTATCCCTTCTTCAGAGACTTCTTCTTCTTCTTCGTGCTCTAATATAACCATATACATGCATAAGAATGGATGTCATGGGATGTTCATGAGGATGCAAAGATAATATAAACTTATTATCAAGTCTTGAGTACAACTTTCCTTCACGGTACTCCGAGAACCTAGGGTTTCCGGAGTCAGTAAAGGAGTTCATGGAGCAGGGGGGGTGGTTTTGGGTTCTAGTTATCAAACAATGTTCAAATCAAACCAAGCTTTACCCATGGCTTCTAAATAATGTGAACAGCTCACATAAAAAGTTTGGGAAATTTTGGACTTATTATTTATTTTCTAAAAATCCAGAATCAATGGTTTAGGCTATTTTAAATACCCTAAAATTCCCTATTTGATCTAAAAATCATGAGTTTATTTTTGTTAAATACTAGGGAAAATAAGGAACCTAGGAAAATTGGTCTCATATTTTTAGGATTTTTCTATAATTTTCTACAGATTTCTAAAGCTCTGCGGAAAAAGAAAAAGAAAAAGCTTCAACAGTAACGGGCTGAAATCAGCCCAGACGGCCCAGATCCGCGCGGAATCGCGCGCGCGCCCGCGCCCGCGAGGCGATCTTGCGCAGAGGCCCTCGGCGTTTTAGTTAAACCAGAACAGGGTCGTTCACTATTGCGCAGAGTCACTGACACTTACAAAAAGACCCCTGCGGTTCTATCAATTCACAACCGAAAGTCCCCGACGGCGCTCGCGCACCGCCGCGCTCCGGCGAGGACCTACGCCGGCCGATTGGGGCTACGACTGGGTTCTCCGAGCGGCGGACATGAAATTGGGGCCAGCCTGACTACTTCCCCTAACTTAATTGCACCATTGGTGAATTATGGAGCTCCGGCCACGGTGACCGTAAGCAAAGCGGCAATATGATCGTGTTCCCGGCGACTGGGGGTCTCCCGGTTCAATTCGGTGGCTCGGCAAGCATCACGGAGGTGGGAGGGTACTCAAACGAAGTAGCAGAGGACCGGGGCTGACCTGTGGACGGCTGACCACGGCGAGCTCAACTCTACGGCGGCGGAAAACCAATTTGGGGGAAACTCCGAATTCAAGCACACGAGTGGATGATTGTGGCCGATTAGCGGTGGCTGGATGCGTGAGGATATGGTGAAGCTCACGGCAGGGTCAATTTATAGAACCCCGAGGCGGTGGTGCTTAATTTAAGCGGCTAGCGGAGGTGGCCGGAGATAAGGAAGAAGACGTCGCGGTGAAATCGTGGCTAATGGCGTGGCAAGCTCCCCGTCGACGATGGGATGGCCTAGAGGAGTCACGACGGCACGGTGGAAGAGTTGAGCCACGCGGCACCCGGCCGAGAGGCGGCGGTCGACGGCGAGCACTTTACCGCGGGCGGTGAGCCAGGGGAGATGTGCCGTGGCCGATCGGGGTGACTCCCAGCTCACCGGTGACGAGGACCTTTACCGTGACAGACTTATCTGGTGACCGCCGAGCACGAATCACGGCGAACGACGATCGACGACGACGGCTATCGGCGACGAGCAGGAACATAATCTTCTTCAGTATACCTGTTACTGTACCATGTGAATACCAGTTCAGAGTGACTGACAGTCGATGTTCAACTTGAATTTTCTCCAAATTTGCTGTGGTAACCGATTCAATTCTCTGCATCAAGTTTATAGACCTATAGTCCATCTTCAACTTTGCCATGGAGCTTACCATAAAATAGTTACTAAATTCTATTCAAAATCGGGCTCAAAGTTTACCCCATCACACTGTTACTGAAGATTCAGTCCAGTGATTACCTGACAGCCAGTTTTGAATTGGGTTTTTCTCTAAATTTCTCATAACAACTAAGCTCACACTCTTTAGCAAAGTTGTTCTCCTATAATTGGTCTTCAACTTTGATGTGGTGACCTAGGGCAAAAACCCTATATTCTGCAAGTTACAAAGTCACAAAGATGGGCACAATACACTGAATTTCAGACTTAATCAAAAGAGTTCAAATAGGGCTCTTTTGCAAATAAGTCCAAAACTCAGGGTTTGGCTTGCAAATTCACATATGAGTGACCCAAATACCTTAAGACACTTACTTGACTTGATTTTTGCACTTTAGTCCAAAAGTGGACTAATTTTGCACTTAGGTCCCTAGGGTTTGGTTTTAGGGTTTCCTAGGGTTCCAATTAGGGTTTCTGGTATTCCAGGGGTATAAGTGGGATTCAACTATATTCTTGGAGTCATTTTATGACTTTTACCCTAGAGCTTTTAGGTTTTCTCAACTTAGGTTAAGTGTTACCCCTTTAATCACTATTTAGGGTTAAGTCCTTTAACCAGGGTCCTATTTGTAAAACATTAAAACCATACAACTTGTTTGAAATTTTTGCCTAGTGAATGCACTCTAGGTGTGTCAAACATATGCAATGCCCATGCTCATGATGCCATGCTCAAGTTTTAGTTATAGTAACACCAGGGGTGTTACATCCTTCCCCCCATAAAAGAATCTCGTCCCGAGATTTAAAGTCCTAGGGTGAGTAATGGAAAAGGAAATGTGTCATGTTTTTATTTCCTTCCTTCTGGTACAAGGCAGGGGTGGTGTGGGGGTTCATTCCTTTACTACACAGCTATACAAACTTTACAACTTACAAGAGGCTAGAAAGCCTGGGAAATTCTTATCTAAGAAGTCTTGGGTTTCCCATGTAGCCTCATCTTCCGAATGCTGGTTCCACTGTATCTTATAAAACTTGAGAGTCTTTCTCCGGGTAACCCTGTCCTTTTGATCCAGGACTCGAATGGGATGTTCCGAGTACGTTAAGTCTGGTTCCAGGACAACATCAGTCACTTCAATGGTTCGATCGGGAACCCGAAGACACTTCTTCAATTGCGATACATGGAACACATTATGTACAGCAGACAATGTTTCGGGGAGCTGAAGTCGGTATGCCACTGGTCCACATTGCTCAAGTACCAGGAATGGACCAATGTACCTAGGTGCAAGTTTTCCTTTAACCCCAAAACGCGATACACCTTTCATTGGTGAGACCTTCAGGTAAACATAGTCTCCTTCCAGGAAATACAAGGGCCTTCGCCGCTTGTCTGCGTAACTCTTCTGACGAGCTTGGGCTTTCTTCATATTATGAACTATTTTCTGAACCTTTTCTTCGACCTCTTTCACCATATCAGGCCTAAAGAAGTATCTTTCTCCAGGTTCAGACCAATTTAGCGGAGTTCGACACCGACGTCCGTATAAAGCTTCAAAAGGTGCCATCTTGATACTTTCTTGATAATTGTTATTATATGAAAACTCCGCCAAAGGTAAACATTCATCCCATTTTGGTGAGAAATCCAGGACACATGCTCGCAGCATATCTTCCAGTATTTGGTTCACTCTCTCAGTCTGCCCACTGGTTTGAGGATGATAGGCCGAACTGTGGAGTAACTTAGTACCCAAAGATTTGTGAAGTGCTTCCCAAAACTTGGCTACAAATTGAGGTCCACGATCCGACACTATGGTCTTTGGAACACCATGCAGACTAAGAATACGAGCAATGTACAATTGGGCGTAGAAAGTAACCGGGGAATTTGTCTTGACCGGCAGAAAGTGAGCAGTCTTTGTAAGCCGATCAATTATAACCCAAATAGAGTCATACCCTTTTATCGTCCTGGGCAGTCCCACAATAAAGTCCATGCTGATGTCTTCCCATTTCCATGTTGGTATTGGTAATGACTGCAATGGACCAGCAGTTTTCATGTGTATGGCTTTGACACGTCGGCAAGTGTCACACTTAGCCACATAGCGTGCAATTTCAATCTTCATCTTCGTCCACCAGTAATGTTGTTTTAGATCATGATACATCTTAGTGCTTCCCGGATGAATAGAATAGCGACTAAGATGCGCTTCATCTAAGATTTGCTGGCGGAGTTCTTCATTCTTTGGCACTACTATGCGGTTGTTAAACCATAACACACCTTGATCGTCTTCCTTGAAACATTTGGTTGTACCAGCCCTTATCTTCTCTCGTATGTGCTTCATGCCCAGATTATCCTTTTGAGCATCAATTATCCTTTGCAAAATGGTTGACTCAAGCTTTAGCTGATTCAGAGTCCCTTGTTGGATTATCACCAGGTTTAACTTCTCCATTTCTTGACATAACGTATTCTCGGAGGCTTTTGCTATAAGACAGTGGCAGGAAGTCTTACGACTCAATGCATCTGCCACCACATTGGCCTTGCCTGGGTGGTAATGGATCTCCAGATCATAATCTTTAATGAGCTCGAGCCATCGTCTTTGCCTCATATTTAACTCTGACTGGGTAAATATATACTTCAAACTTTTATGATCGGTATATATGTGACAGATATTTCCCAGCAGATAGTGACGCCATATTTTCAGGGCATGAACCACAGTAGCTAGCTCTAGATCATGTGTTGGATAATGCTCTTCATGTCGGCGTAACTGCCTTGAAGCATACGCAATTACTCGGCCCTCTTGCATCAGCACACAGCCGAGTCCACTGCCTGACGCATCACAATATACATCAAAAGGCTTAGTGATGTCCGGTTGAGCCAAAACCGGAGCAGTGGTTAATAGTGTCTTCAATTGCTCAAAGGCTTCATTACATTTAGAAGACCAATTGAACTTAGTATCATTCTTCAATAAACTTGTGATTGGCTTCACAAGCTTAGAAAAATCAGGTATGAATCTGCGATAATATCCCGCTAGTCCAAGAAAACTCCGGACTTGGTGGACAGTTGTTGGGGGTTTCCATTCCAGAATATCTTTGACCTTGCTAGGATCTACCGCAATTCCTTTAGCTGATAACACGTGCCCCAAAAATTGAATTTCCTCTAGCCAGAACGCGCACTTGCTGAACTTGGCATACAGCTGATGTTCCCTCAGGCGCGTCAATACAATCCGTAGATGCTGAGCATGCTCCTCTTCATTTTTAGAGTATATCAAAATATCGTCGATGAAGACCACCACGAACTTGTCTAACTCGGGCATGAACACCGAGTTCATCAAATAGGTGAAGTGGGCAGGAGCATTGGTGAGCCCGAAAGACATTACCAAGTATTCAAACAATCCATACCGCGTAGTAAATGCGGTCTTCGGTATATCCTCGGGCCGAATACGGATTTGATGATAGCCCGACCTGAGATCAATTTTGGAAAATACCCTCGCCCCAGTCAGTTGATCAAATAAGATGTCGATCCTTGGAAGAGGGTACTTATTCTTGATGGTGACCTCATTCAGGGGCCGATAGTCCACGCACATGCGCAAGGTTTGATCCTTCTTCTTGACAAAAATGGCGGGACAACCCCATGGGGACGAGCTTGGCCGGATAAATCCCTTATTCAGTAGATCTTGTAATTGAATCTTCAATTCTGCCAACTCATTAGGGGGCATACGGTACGATCTTCGGGAGATGGGAGCCGTACCGGGCTTTAACTCAATTACAAATTCTACATCTCTTTCAGGGGGTAGTCCAGGCAAATCTTCCGGAAATACATCTGGAAACTCACATACTACCAGAATGTTCTTGATCTCCGGTACAATGGCTTCAAATATTCTACCAGAAGCTTTGACTGGATTGGTTTTGGGGAGAGATAAAAGGATTTCTTCTTGATTATAGCTCAACCTGACGGTTCTGAGTTCAGTGTTGAGAATGGCCTTGTATTGGGTTAACCAATTCATACCCAAAATTACATCTATATCCTGGCCTTTTAGAACAATCATGTTAGCAGGAAAGTTCCGTCCGGCCATGGTTACTGGCACTTCATAGGCCACTTCTCTAGTAAAAATGTGTCCCGCAGGTGAATGAATTTTAAATCCCTCTTTTGATTCATGACATGCAATGTGATGTTGCTCCACAAATGTCTTGCTAATGAAGGTATGCGAAGCACCAGAATCAAAAAGAATAATTGCAGGGTGACTGGCCACAGGGAACGTACCCATCATCACCGGCTCTCCCTCCGGTGTAGTAGCCACTTGAGTGTAATATACTCGCCCCGTCTTCTTGGTATTCTTGCCCGAAGTACTTCCCTTGCCTGGAGCTGAATTCCCCGATCCTTGCTGATTATTAGCCTGATTTTGCCTTGGATAGGGGCAATCTTTAATAAAATGCCCAGATTTGCCACAGTTAAAACATCCAGTTGAAGAACTTGGCAAAGCAGGGAATCGAGTGCCTGGGGCACCCGGCTGACTTTGGACAGTAGGGGCTTTGTTGGGACGAATAATTATGGGCTGCTTGAAAGGGAAAGATGGTGCACTTGAACGGTTCTGGTTAGAGGGCCGGAGAATAAACCGTTGCCTCTTTACCGGGCCCTGACTAGGCCTATCACCACTGAATCCCTTACTTTTCCCAGAATTTGCATATTTTGCCTCCACAGATAAGGCTGTACTGACAGCCTTTCCATATGTAAGATCAATACATGCAGCCATTTTTCGCTGCATCCGGTCATTTAGACCTCTCATAAAACAGTTCCTTTTCTTCAAATCGGTATTCACCTGATCAATTGCATATTGTGACAGGTGATTGAACTTGTTGAGATACTGATTAACAGTATCTCCCCCTTGTTTCAGTTTCATAAACTCTTCTTGTTTCATGTGCAGCACTCCCTCTGGTATATAGTGCTCGCGGAAGGCTGCTTTAAATTCGTTCCATGTAATTTGATGGTTGTCCGGTTGGATAGCCACAAAGTTTCCCCACCAAGTACTGGCAGGGCCTCGGAGTTGCTATGCCGCGAACAATGGCTTTTGTGTTTCCGAACAACGAAGAAGGCCAAACTTCTGTTCAATGACCCATATCCATTCGTCGGCTTCGAGCGGGTCTTCTGCTTTGATGAAGAGAGGCGGACAAGTTTCGGAGAAATCCAGATAAGTAGTCTCACGGGGACCTTGTTGAAAACCTCTTCCTGCTTGTTGCTGGAGCTGCTGCTGACCCGCCATTTCCCTCAGGAAGCGGGTATTGTCGGCGGTAGCATTCACCAAGGCAGCAATTGCCTCGGCTAGCGTGGGTGGAACTGGAGGTGGATTCGGGGTAACATCCCGACTCCCAGATGTTCCGGCTGCGTCCTGTCCGCGAGTCCTGGTCGGCATCTGAGGCAAAAACATTTGAATAAACATAATGTGCCAAAGAAAACCTTCCATTTTACATTACTATAAAGAGTAATGATACAGACTCGATATTACATAACAGGATACATTACCCATTTTACAAAAGTTTAACCTATTGTACAACAGTACACCCTACAATACACTACTCTACTTTTATTACACCATTAGTCCTGCTTTCCGTTGCTTTTGGCGGCCTCATCATCAGGTGTGGGAGTCCAGACGTCAACCAACCTCAAAGAAGGAGGGGGTTCAAAAAGATCTAACTCCCCACCCAGTGTGCGTCCCGCAACGTGAGAGGGTCCGGCTCCTGACTCAGCAGAGTGTACAGGCTCACTAGGGTGTAATTGTGAGTATAACACATGGACTTCCTCATGCAAAGTATTGCAGTAGACCTGCAGGTTGTCAACAGCTGAGCTAAGTTCTTTAATTCGGGCCTGAGCCCTCGCTTCCTTAGCACATGCCAACATACGAGACTGTACTGCCCAGTCAAGTGCTAAGTCCCGATCAGCCAGCTGATCCTGCAGGTGACGGATATCCCTTCTTAGTTCATTGATTCTATCTCCGTCTGCAATCCAAGCATTGGTCCTGTGTTGCAGCGTTGCTTGAAGTCGACGCACTTCGGCTTCCAAGTCTCCTATCGGGTCATTACTTCCGCTGCTATTGCTTTCGTGTCGAGGGGCTAGTTGATGCCGGGGTACTCCAATCGGTCCCGTTGACTTACGTGCCGTTAGCCTTGTGCGTGGCGGCATCTTTCTAAGGGGGAAAATTTATTAGCATAATTCTTAGCATGATGCATGAATAAGTACAGAATCAACCTTGGTCGATTCAACCTTCTATACATTGCACTCTTCCTATCTGGTCTTTAAGATAAACTCTTCAGAATACTTAGGTAAGAAGAGAAAAGAATCTTTAGGTAAGACCTTTGAAAATCTTTTTGAAGATGCCTTATAATATCTGCAAAGAAGGGCTAGGCTCCGATACCAGCTGTGACGGAACCTCCCAAGTAATCAGGCCCACCTACAGTTGTCCTTGTCTAACAGACATCAGACACCCTGTAGATGTTCCTAAGTTACTTGACAAGTTCGGTATCTTTTCCGACCTTACCAGGAACGTTTCACCCGTCTTGCAGACATTACAGATCATCGGAGATAAAGTAATGCGGAAGCGAATTACATAAACTTACATTTATTTCCAAAAGCAAGCTTGAGTTATTTTATTACAGACCAGTCTAAAAGTGAGTGCATAGAAGAAATAATTATACAAACCAGGGAGACACAAACTTCTCCCGAAGGACTATAAACAAAAGATCCTAGATGGAGGACCGAGTCCTCCCGCACTTCAGTCTTGTTTTTCTTCTTTGGGAACCACCTTGGCACAGAAGCAGCAAAAGTCTGCTACTTCCCCACCTAAAAACAACAAAGGGATAAACCCTGAGTATGGAATTACTCAGCAAGTCTTACCCGACTAAGGAAAAGACTCTCAAGGATATGCTGGTTATATGGGAGTCAAGGTAAGGCTTCTCAATAATCAAAGACTCTGTTTTGCAGAAATGCTTACTAAAGTGGATCCTTAAAAATCCAATTTTATTTGTCAAGTTAGGTAAAATTACCTGCACTAGAGTTCTTTCTACCCTAGTTCAATCACTGGTCCTGCACTAGCCAATTTCTTTAACAAAAACCCATCATCTTTAGTGGAATGCTACGTGTAAGTCAGTGGCCAAGTCTCCATAACCGCGGAGGTACGGCGATCCGAATCGATTATACTCAGCTGAGAATCTCCAATCACACGACATATGTAGCCCTTAACCCTTGCATATGTCAACCCGCCACCGGGGTTCTTAAGACCGGATCAGGTTCACGCAAACCGAGAGCACAGATACACCACCGTCCAGCCTCTTGCCACGGAGGGTACACGCTACTCTCGCCACCGCTCCACTCCCATTTCGTGTTATCTTATTCCCGCCTTAGTCTGCCCGAGGCAAGGCTTACCCATGACGAGGCATGTGACCAGTTAAAGGGTCCTCGGTCAGCAGGCCTACATCGACAAGGTCCTTAATCGACTCAGACGGAGACACTACACCGAGACTCCTTTCTCGTGCAAGTCACCCGCCCGGTCTCAGCTTAATCATTTCAAACCCAAAGTTTGGTACCTGGCAGAGGTACATCTTTTCCGATGTTGAACCCATCACGGCCATGATGGATCCACCATCAAGTTTTATTTTCGAAAACACCCCTCCCACTTTGCCAAACATCTTTTGTAAAACAAATCCTTTTGTTTTTCTAAAGCAATACTAAGCATAGTAAAACCTTCTTGTAAAAACAGGATTTCAAGGAGGGTAATCAAGATCAAGGAAGGTAATGCAGGAATTGTTTAATCAATCAACTCCTATCACCTAATGCAGCAAGCAAGTGAGAAAGATTTTAAAAACATCAAGGGAGGTGGCAAATGCACCGGGGCTTGCCTTTGTTATCAGGTGAGTCCTGCTCGGATCCACAAATATCGAAATAAAAGCAGTTGCCTGCTTGAGGATCAGAGGTGGGTGGTATCCCTTCTTCAGAGACTTCTTCTTCTTCTTCATGCTCTAATATAACCATATACATGCATAAGAATGGATGTCATGGGATGTTCATGAGGATGCAAAGATAATATAAACTTATTATCAAGTCTTGAGTACAACTTTCCTTCACGGTACTCCGAGAACCTAGGGTTTCCGGAGTCAGTAAAGGAGTTCATGGAGCAGGGGGGGTGGTTTTGGGTTCTAGTTACCAACAATGTTCAAATCAAACCAAGCTTTACCCATGGCTTCTAAATAATGTGAACAGCTCACATAAAAAGTTTGGGAAATTTTGGACTTATTATTTATTTTCTAAAAATCCAGAATCAATGGTTTAGGCTATTTTAAATACCCTAAAATTCCCTATTTGATCTAAAAATCATGAGTTTATTTTTGTTAAATACTAGGGAAAATAAGGAACCTAGGAAAATTGGTCTCATATTTTTAGGATTTTTCTATAATTTTCTACAGATTTCTAAAGCTCTGCGGAAAAAGAAAAAGAAAAAGCTTCAACAGTAACGGGCTGAAATCAGCCCAGACGGCCCAGATCCGCGCGGAATCGCGCGCGCGCCCGCGCCCGCGAGGCGATCTTGCGCAGAGGCCCTCGGCGTTTTGGTTAAACCAGAACAGGGTCGTTCACTATTGCGCAGAGTCACTGACACTTACAAAAAGACCCCTGCGGTTCTATCAATTCACAACCGAAAGTCCCCGACGGCGCTCGCGCACCGCCGCGCTCCGGCGAGGACCTACGCCGGCCGATTGGGGCTACGACTGGGTTCTCCGAGCGGCGGACATGAAATTGGGGCCAGCCTGACTACTTCCCCTAACTTAATTGCACCATTGGTGAATTATGGAGCTCCGGCCACGGTGACCGTAAGCAAAGCGACAATATGATCGTGTTCCCGGCGACTGGGGGTCTCCCGGTTCAATTCGGTGGCTCGGCAAGCATCACGGAGGTGGGAGGGTACTCAAACGAAGTAGCAGAGGACCGGGGCTGACCTGTGGAGGGCTGACCACGGCGAGCTCAACTCTACGGCGGCGGAAAACCAATTTGGGGGAAACTCCGAATTCAAGCACACGAGTGGATGATTGTGGCCGATTAGCGGTGGCTGGATGCGTGAGGATATGGTGAAGCTCACGGCGGGGTCAATTTATAGAACCCCGAGGCGGTGGCGCTTAATTTAAGCGGCTAGCGGAGGTGGCCGGAGATAAGGAAGAAGACGTCGCGGTGAAATCGTGGCTAATGGCGTGGCAAGCTCCCCGTCGACGATGGGATGGCCTAGAGGAGTCACGACGGCACGGTGGAAGAGTTGAGCCACGCGGCACCCGGCCGAGAGGCGGCGGTCGACGGCGAGCACTTTACCGCGGGCGGTGAGCCAGGGGAGATGTGCCGTGGCCGATCGGGGTGACTCCCAGCTCACCGGTGACGAGGACCTTTACCGTGACAGACTTATCTGGTGTCACACCCGGCTTTAAGGAACAAAGCCAGGTGCAACTCATACATGCGCCAAGAAGACAACATATATAATAACAGAGTGTATAGAGATAAATGTCATAAAACATCAGAGTAATTATTACATAGCGGAAGACTTATTACAAAATAAAAGTATAACCATAAATCGAACTAAGGATCGTCGGCGCCAATGTCGACTGAGAAACGCCACCTAGATCAAGTCAAACTCCTCGCCTTGAGGCTCCTCCTGAACCACCTGCTCTTCTCCTGTGGGGGGGGTGTGAGACAGCAAGAGTGAGCTCACATACGTTCATAGCTCAACAAGTTGTGGGGAATAATGTGACATGAACTCACAAAGGTGGGAGTTCATGAAGTGTAAGGCTGATCAACAAAAGAGGTTAAAGCTGAGCATTGCTTTTATAAGTTGGTCAAATTTTTATTAGCAGTTACTAAGTGTAAGTGAATACCAAACCATAATAAAATAATAGAACACAATTAATAACAAATCCCATGCAAATGCAAATGACAAATTGAGTTTAGGTTCCATAATTTAATCATCGGAGAGTCCTGAGCCGCTCATGACCGTGAGCTCGGCTAGTATACCAGTTTTACACTCTGCAGAGGTTGTACCCTTTACCCACAAGTCGTGTTTCCCATGTCGCCAGGGTTAGCTAGGCCCTTAGACACTACCAAGGTGAATGGCTAGGGATCCACTACGAGGCCTTTACAAAGTTCCACTAGCTTCTGAAAACCCGCTACAGTTTATGGAAAGTTCCAATGCAGGGTTCCTGGCTGACCGCCATCGCAGCAAAATCAACCAGGGACCTCCCTACACTGACCACTCCCCTACTGCCCTTGCCCCTTTCGGGTAAGGTAGTCTTCCACTAGCTTTCCTAATTAGTCAGCCAAGGGGTCCCATTCCTCCCTTGTGGTGGCACGTGGTTCTCAAGTTAAGCTCCATGTTCCAATTAACAATAACATAATGATCTTGACATGAACATAAATAGAATAACAAAATAACTGGAACATGGATATAATGAAATATTAACCCAAAAACCACGTAAAGCAATAGCATAACTACCCATATGATTCAGGGGTAAACAAGGTAAACAGGATAAACAGTCTAGGGAAACCTAATGGGTCCCATCAAAATTAAACCTATGCATGGTAAATGATTATAAAGAACATTATTGGGTAACAAAAGTGAATCAAGGGCACAACTTGCCTGGCACTTGAGAATCCAGGTACCCACTTGCTTTTCAGATGACACGTGTCCACGCGCTAGTCGTAGCAATACGAACAAACATGGTATAGATAAAATTAACATCACACCAAACATAAATACAAACTGATTAGTAATAATCTACACGTTTGTACGAGACTAACGCAACTTGAACGGATTAAATCGGAATTAAAACGAAGGAGTTATGAATTTTCGAAGGTTTTAAGTATTTGATACAAGATTAATTGAGTAATCAATTCTAGTATGATTTTCATGTTATAACAGTGTTATTATGTGATAAACAATATTATTATAAAATTATAGGAACTGGAATGGACTAAAAAGGATTTAATATGAATTCTCTATGATTTATACAAGTTTCTATCATTATTTTTGTATTAAAAATCTATTTTCCAATTCAATTATTGAATTTAAAACAGCTCTGGACTGGGCCTCAATAACCAGGAAATACAGGGACTAACCTATAAAAATTCCTGAGACTCATACACCAGCAGCCAGTACTGCGGGTTGAATAGCAAATATGCTAGGGGCTCTTATGCTAAACTGACAGGCCAAAGGGGCACGATTTAATGTGGGCCGTCCGATCTCAAGTGGGTGGCTCAGATTAGATCATCCCCCACTCGAACCGGTATGTGACACAAGCCATCGGATCGTAGATCTATGGTTGCAATTTAATTATCGTGAAGTCGAACTACATCCCTCCGATACGCATCTGATGGCCCGTATACCCCAAGCCGAATCGGTACACGGATACAATCGTGACCGTCCAACAGAACACCAACGGCCCATGGGGATTCTCCCCCCAGATCTAATCCTAGCCTCACCAGGACAGATCAACGCCCAACGAACTATCTTCCCCACCCGGATACAGGCAATGCAGTGCCCGAGCAGAACACGGCGGCGGTACATGCCGACGAACTCTCAACCCCGCACCCTGGTACCCAAACCGACCCCCTAGCACACGCAATACGACGACAGGAGAAGGGCGAACAGCATGGGGGCTACCTACTGGAGATGATAGCCGAGAGAGCACTGGCCACGGCGAGGGGCGGATGCGCGGCGACGCAGGAGCGACGACGAGGAATCGACGGCGTTCAGGTGCTCCCCCATGCCACCAACTGCCACCAGAGGGTTCGCCATGGGTTGGTGACGCCCCAAAGCCATCATCCACGCAGCAGCCGTCCCAGCTGGCAATGGTCCACGGTAGCAGGCGGTCCCGCGGCGCAACTCCCTCTCCGGCGAGGAATTCCACCACCCCCAGCGAGCGCTCCGAGCCCGCCGAAGCCCCAATGAGCACCCACACGCACCGGCGAGTGGTCCTGACCCATCCGTGGGTGCCGGGCAACATCCAAGGCACAGGGCGACGGTGATGGCCATCACGCTCCCTAGCGGCGGAGATCTACGCAGTCCACGGTTTCGCCCACGCAGCTCTCCCTTGGCCGGCTCTGGTGCGTGGAGGGTAAGAGGGAAGGCGAAGATCTCCGAGGCCCGCTTTATGGTCGTCTGACGGTTGATTCAACGCGGGCGCAACGGCCGCCGCTAAGTCCGCCACGGCAAGCGCCACCGCGTGGCTACCAGCGAGGAGATCCACAGTACCGGCTGACGGGTGGGACCCGCAAGTCGGTGGAAGCTAGCTCGCGACACGCCTTCGTGGATGTGCTGACATATGGGCCCGTAGCACAGTGACGGCAAGCGCAGGGGACTGGGCAAGACGTGCGATGGCTGACCTCGGGTCCACATGTCGGCACCAGTGGGGCAGAATTGGGCCGCGCAGTGAGGGGAAAGGGGTAGAAATGGGCCAAGCTCTAGGATTTAGGCCCATTCACGGCTTGCCTTTTCCTTTTCTTTATTCTTTTCTCTTCTGTTTTTTTTTTCTTTATTTTGAATTCCAAATTTTGAGTTCAAACCTTTGTGGCGAATTTGGACTTTGGTCAAATATGGCAGTTGAATACTCTAGTATGGGATGACTCCATTATTTAAATTTATATATATTTTTTTCTGCACCGTATAGTATTATTCTTCTTTCCTTTCTTGATTATTTTCCTCATTCTTAAATGTTCAAAATAGGTATTAAATCCCCAATTTGAGACATTAATTTATTTCCTTAATGTGATTAATATTTGTTTACTAAATGCACATACAAACAAAACCAACATGATGCACAAATTATTTTAGCTATTATTAGTGAATTACTGGCTTTTCAATGTGGTGTTCACATGTTTAATTGAACAATGGCAAAACACATAAGAGAATTCTCTCCTTTAATATAGCTTACAGTTTTGGGTGTTACAAATCCTACCCCCCTTAAAAAGAATCTCGTCCTCGAGATTTAGGAAGGACTATGGAAAAGATGGGGAAAATCTACGCGAATCTCTTCTTCAATTGATCAAAGCTGTCTTGGCACTTCTCGTCCCACTTGAATTCTCTTTCCTTCACCAAAAGCGAGGTCATAAGCTTAGCAATCTTAGAAAATCCTTCAATAGATCTCCAATAATATCCTGCAACTCCCAGGAAATTCTGAATCTTCGTAACTATAGTGGGTATGCTCCACGCCACTATCTCCTTGACTTTAGCAGGATCCATTGATATCCCTGAGAGCACCTAGAGGGGGGGGGTGAATAGGTGATCCTGTGAAAACTTAAAACTTAAGCCACAAAAACTTGTTAAGTGTTAGCACAATAATTGCCAAGTGGCTAAAGAGAAGTCTCAACAAAACACAATACCACAAGAGATCAAGCACAGAGGTGACACAGTGGTTTATCCCGTGGTTCGGCCAAGACCAACGCTTGCCTACTCCACGTTGTGGCGTCCCAACGGACGAGGGTTGCAATCAACCCCTCTCAAGCGGTCCAAAGACCCACTTGAATACCACGGTGTTTTGTTTTGCCTTTCACTATCCCGTTTGCAAGGAATCTCCACAAATTGGAGTCTCTTGCCCTTACAAGTATATGATCACAAAAAGCACAGAGTAAGGGAGGGAAGCAACACACACAAATCCACAGCGAAACGCGCACACACACGGCCAAGAATCGAGCTCACAAGAGTATCACAAAGTTCTCACTAGAACGGAGCTCGAAACACTTAGAATGACAAACAAATGCGCAAAGACTGAGTGTGGATGATCAAGAATGCTCAAAGGTTGCTTGTGTTTCTCCTCCATGCGCCTAGGGGCTCCTTTTATAGCCCCAAGGCAGCTAGGAGCCATTGAGAGCAAATCCGGAAGGCCATCCTTGCCTTCTGTCGTCGGGGGCACCGGACAGTCCGGTGCACACCGGACACTGTCCGGTGCCCGATTTCTTTCCTTAACTGGCGCTTCCGACCATTGCAGACCGTTGGCAGATCTGGAGCCGTTGGCGCACCGGACATGTCCGGTGCACACCGGACAGTCCGGTGCCGTCTTCCGACCATTGGCTCCACCACGTGTCCCGCGCAGATTGCGCGGCCGACCGTTGGCCCGGCCGACGGTTGGATCACCGGACAGTCCGGTGCACACCGGACAGTCCGGTGAATTTTAGCCGTACGCCGTCGGCGAATTCCCGAGAGCGGCCAGTTCGAGCCGAGTCAGCCTGGCGCACTGGACACTGTCCGGTGCTCCATACCGAGCTGGGTCTTGGCAACACACATCCAAGTCTTTTCTCCTCTTCTCTCTTCTTCTTCTTTCTGTTTCTAACACTTAGACAAATATATTAGTACACAAAACCAATGTACTAAGGCTTAGAAACATACCTTTACTTCATGATTTGCACCTTGTTCATCCATGTACATAAATTCACAATTAAGCACATGTGTTGGCACTCAATCACCAAAATACTTAGAAATGGCCCAAGGGCACATTTCCCTTTCAATCTCCCCCTTTTTGGTGATTTATGCCAACACAACATAAAGCAACTAGAACAAGTGCAAACTCACTTCAAATAAAACTTAAATTTATTTTGAATCAATTTTGGCATATATGGATCATCCTTTGCCACCACTTGGTTTGTTTTTGCAAATCAAACTCAAATCTCTATCTCTAAGTTAAACACACATGTTGAAGCATAAAGAGAGTCATTCCAAAAGAGATTGATCAAAGATTTCAAAAACTCCCCCTTTTTCCCAGAATTTCTACTTCTCCCAAAAGAAGCCAACTTTGATAAGAGAGACAACAAAAAGAGTTTTGACAAACCAAAAGAGTTTTGACAAACCAAAAGCTCTACTCTACTATTTTCAAATTTCTCAAGTGGTAGCTGATCCATTTATTGCTTTGGCCTTTATTTTCTCCCCCTTTGGCATCAAGCACCAAAACGGGATCAATTTTGGCCCTGTAACCCCATTGCCTCACCAAAATCTTCAATTAAGAGCAAATGGCAATAAGAGTTCATGAGATGAACTTGGAATAAGTTACCCTCTCATCGGAGTGCAGTGGAAGTCTTTCATGGTCCAAGTCCACCTTTTCCCTTTCAATTCTCCTTCGAGACTAAATCAAGCAAACTCAAGCATATGGTTAGTCTCAAGGGATCAAGTTGTAACACATCTCCCCCTAAACATATGCATCACTTTGCAACGGACTTGTGAGGTCCAGGGAGTGTTTGTACAACTTGAGCACCAAAATAAGCAACAAAATGCAGAATGAACATGATCAAAGGCATAAGCACATGTATGCTACAATTCAATCCAAGTTCCGTGAATCTAAGACATTTAGCTCACTACGCAGCCTGCAAAAGGTCTTCTCATCTAAAGGCTTGGTAAAGATATCGGCTAGCTGGTTCTCGGTGCTAACATAAAACACTTCGATATCTCCCTTTTGCTGGTGGTCTCTCAAAAAGTGATGCCGGATGTCAATGTGCTTTGTGCGGCTGTGCTCAACAGGATTTTCCGCTATTCGGATAGCACTCTCATTATCACATAGGAGTGGGACTTTGCTCAGATTGTAGCCAAAGTCCCGGAGGGTTTGCCTCATCCAAAGTAGTTGCGCGCAACACTGTCCTGCGGCAACATACTCGGCCTCAGCGGTGGATAGGGCAACGGAGGTTTGTTTCTTAGAGTTCCATGACACCAGGGACCTTCCTAAGAATTGGCACGTCCCCGATGTACTCTTCCTATCGACCTTACATCCAGCATAGTCGGAATCTGAGTACCCAATCAAGTCAAAGTTAGACCCCTTTGGATACCAGATCCCGAAGCAAGGCGCGTAGCGACTAAATATCTAAGAATTCGCTTCACCGCCACCAAGTGACACTCCTTAGGATCGGATTGAAATCTAGCACACATGCATACGCTAAGCATAATATCCGGTCTACTAGCACATAAATAAAGCAAAGAACCTATCATGGACCGGTATGCTTTTTGATCAACGGACTTACCTCCTTTGTTGAGGTCGGTGTGTCCGTCGGTTCCCATCGGCGTCTTTGCGGGCTTGGCGTCCTTCATCCCAAACCTCTTTAGCAGATCTTGCGTGTACTTCGTTTGGGAGATGAAGGTGCCGTCCTTGAGTTGCTTCACTTGGAACCCAAGGAAGTAGTTCAACTCGCCCATCATCGACATCTCGAATTTCTGCGTCATCACCCTGCTAAACTCTTCACAAGACTTTTGATTAGTAGAACCAAATATTATGTCATCGACATAAATTTGGCACACAAACAAATCACCATCACAAGTCTTAGTGAAAAGAGTTGGATCGGCTTTCCCAACCTTGAAAGCATTAGCAATTAAGAAATCTCTAAGGCATTCATACCATGCTCTTGGGGCTTGTTTAAGTCCATAGAGCGCCTTAGAGAGCTTACACACATGGTCGGGGTACCGCTCATCCTCGAAGCCAGGGGGTTGCTCCACGTACACCTCCTCCTTTATTGGCCCGTTGAGGAAAGCGCTCTTCACATCCATTTGGTACAACCTGAAAGAATGGTGAGCGGCATATGCTAGCAAGATACGAATGGACTCTAGCCTAGCCACAGGAGCAAAAGTCTCCTCAAAGTCCAAACCTGCGACTTGGGCATAACTTTTTGCCACAAGTCGAGCCTTGTTCCTTGTCACCACTCCGTGCTCGTCTTGTTTGTTGCGGAACACCCACTTGGTTCCCACAACATTTTGCTTGGGACGAGGCACCAGCGTCCAAACTTCATTGCGCTTGAAGTTGTTAAGTTCCTCCTGCATGGCCAACACCCAATCCGGATCTAGCAAGGCCTCCTCTACCCTGAAAGGCTCAATAGAGGAGACAAAGGAGTAATGTTCACAAAAATTAACTAATCGAGACCGAGTAGTTACTCCCTTGCTTATGTCACCCAGAATTTGGTCGACGGGATGATCCCTTTGAATCATCGCTCGAACTTGGGTTGGAGGTGCCGGTTGCGCTTCTTCCTCCACCACGTGATCATCTTGTGCTCCCCCTTGATTACACGCCTCCTTTTGATGAACCTGTTCATCGTCTTGAGTTGGGGGATGCACCATTGTTGAGGAAGAAGGTTGATCTCGTTCATCTTGTTCCTGTGGCCGAACGTCTCCAGTCGCCATGGTTCGTATAGCGGCCGTTGGAACATCTTCTTCATCTACATCATCACAATCAACAACTTGCTCTCTTGGAGAGCCATTAGTCTCATCAAATACAACGTCGCTAGAGACTTCAACCAAACCCGATGATTTGTTGAAGACTCTATACGCCTTTGTATTTGAATCATAACCTAATAAAAACCCTTCTACAGCTTTGGGAGCAAACTTAGAATTTCTACCCTTCTTCACTAGAATGTAACACTTGCTCCCAAATACACGAAAGTACGATACATTGGGTTTGTTACTGGTTAGTAGCTCATACGAAGTCTTCTTGAGGAGTCGATGAAGATAGACCCTGTTGATGACGTGGCAAGCCGTGTTCACGGCTTCCGACCAAAAGCACTCGGGGGTCTTGAATTCTCCAAGCATCGTCCTCGCCATATCGATTAATGTCCTGTTCTTCCTCTCTACCACACCATTTTGTTGTGGTGTGTAGGGAGCGGAGAACTCGTGCTTGATTCCTTCCTCCTCAAGAAACTCCTCCACTTGAAGGTTCTTGAACTCGGACCCGTTGTCGCTCCTTATCTTCTTCACCTTGAGCTCAAACTCATTTTGAGCTCTCCTGAGGAAGCGCTTGAGGGTCCCTTGTGTTTCAGACTTATCCTTCAAAAAGAACACCCAAGTGAAGCGGGAAAAGTCATCAACAATAACTAGACCATACTTACTTCCTCCTATGCTTAGATAGGCGATGGGTCCGAAGAGATCCATATGCAGCAGCTCCAGAGGTCTTGACGTGGTCATCACATTCTTGCTGTGATGTGCTCCTCCCACTTGTTTACCTGCCTGACAAGCTGCACAAGGTCTATCTTTTTCGAAATAAACATTTGTTAGACCTATCACGTGTTCTCCCTTTAGAAGCTTGTGGAGGTTCTTCATCCCCACATGTGCTAAGCGGCGATGCCACAGCCAGCCCATGCAAGTCTTAGCCATTAAGCATGCATCTAGACCGGCCTCTTCTTTTGCAAAATCAACTAAGTAAAGCTTGCCGTCTAGTACACCCTTAAAAGCTAGTGAACCATCACATCTTCTAAAGACAGACACATCTACATTTGTAAATAAACAATTATATCCCATATTGCACAGTTGACTAACAGATAGCAAATTGTAACCAAGAGACTCAACTAAAAACACATTTGATATTGAGTGCTCATTAGAAATTGCAATTTTACCTAACCCTTTTACCTTGCCTTGATTCCCATCACCGAATATAATTGAATCTTGGGAATCCTTATTTTTGACGTAGGAGGTGAACATCTTCTTCTCCCCCGTCATATGGTTTGTGCATCCGCTGTCGATAATCCAGCTTGAACCCCCGGATGCATAAACCTGCAAGGCAAATTTAGGCTTGGGTCTTAGGTACCCAACTTATGTTGGGTCCTACAAGGTTAGCACATATATCCTTAGGGACCCAAATGCAAGT
Organism: Zea luxurians; assembly: GCA_029449295.1. NCBI lineage: Eukaryota > Viridiplantae > Streptophyta > Magnoliopsida > Poales > Poaceae > Zea > Zea luxurians. Next base: position 609,807 of record JAOPSE010000319.1, on the reverse strand, counting down.
TTTATCTCCCTTGCATCTTGCCCCTAACTTCCTAGCAATTACCTTCTTACCCTTTCTACAAATAGCAAAGGGAGCATTGCAAGCATAATAAATGGTAGAAGGTTTGTTTACAACTTTTCTAGGAACATGAGCAAAATTTCTCCTAGGCATATGTACACCATTTCTCCTACACATATCTCTATTTTGCTTATAGGAAGAACTAGAAGCAAACATGGCATGAGAATCATAAACATGTGGATCAAAATCATTATAAGCATTTCTAGCATGTCTCCTATCATTATACATAAAAGCATGGTTCTTTTTAGCACTACTAGCCATAGGGGCCTTCCCCTTCTCCTTGACGAAGATGGGAGCCTTATGGCTTGTTAAGTTCTTGGCCTCTCTCTTGAAGCCAAGACCATCCTTAATTGAGGGGTGTCTACCAATCGTGTAGGCATCCCTTGCAAATTTTATTTTATCAACTTCACTCTTGCTAGTCTTAAGTTGGGCATTAAGACTAGCCACTTCATCATTTAGTTTTGAAATTGACACTAAGTGTTCACTACAAGCATTAACATCAAAATCCTTACACCTAGTACAAATTTCAACATGTTCAACACAGGAATTTGATTTACTAGCTACTTCTAGTTTAGCACTTAAATCATTATTAACACTTCTTAAGGTAGCAATGGTTTCATGACAGGAAGATAATTCACTAGAAAGCACTTCATTTCTTTTAATTTCTAGAGCAAGAGAATTTTGTGCACTAACAAATTTATCATGCTCCTCATACAAAAGATCCTCTTGTTTTTCTAGTAATCTATTCTTATCATTCAAAGCATCAATCAACTCATTAATTTTATCTATCTTAGATCTATCTAAGCCCTTGAACAAGCATGAATAATCTATGTCATCATCATCACTAGTCTCACTATCACTAGAAGAAGCATAAGTGAAGTCTTGAGTACTCACCTTCTTCTCCCTTGCCATAAGGCATGTGAGACGCTCGTTGGGGAAGAGGGAAGACTTGTTGAAGGCGGTGGCAGCGAGTCCTTCATTGTCGGAGTCGGAGGAGGAGCAATCCGAGTCCCACTCCTTTCCTAGATGTGCCTCGCCCTTTGCCTTCTTGTATTGCTTCTTCTTCTCTCTTTTGTTCCCCTTTTCCTGGTCACTTTCATTATCGGGACAGTTAGCGATAAAATGACCAAGCTTACCGCATTTGAAGCATGAGCGCTTCCCCTTTGTCTTGGTCTTGCTTGGCTGCCCCTTGCGACCATTTAGTGCCGTCTTGAATCTCTTGATGATAAGAGCCATCTCTTCATCATTGAGTCCGGCCGCCTCAATCTGTGCCACTTTGCTAGGTAGCGCCTCCTTGCTTCGTGTTGCCTTGAGAGCAAGGGGTTGCGGCTCATTGATCGGACCATTCAAGGCGTCGTCCACATACCTCGCCTCCTTGATCATCATTCGCCCGCTAACGAATTTCCCAAGAACTTCTTCGGGCGACATCTTGGTGTACCTGGGATTTTCACGTATATTGTTCACCAAATGAGGATCAAGAACGGTAAAGTGACCTTAGCATTAGGCGGACGACGTCGTGGTCCGTCCATCGCGTGCTCCCGTAGCTCCTTATCTTGTTGATAAGGGTCTTGAGCCGGTTGTATGTTTGCGTCGGCTCCTCGCCCCTTATCATCGCGAACCGTCCAAGCTCTCCCTCCACCAACTCCATCTTGGTGAGCAAGGTGACGTCGTTCCCCTCATGAGAAATCTTGAGGGTGTCCCAGATTTGCTTGGCGTTATCCAAGCCGCTCACTTTATGGTATTCATCCCTGCACAAGGAAGCTAGAAGAACAGTAGTAGCTTGTGCATTCTTATGAATTTGTTCATTAATGAACATGGGACTATCCGAACTATCAAAGTGCATTCCACTCTCTACAATCTCCCATATACTAGGATGGAGAGAGAATAGATGACTACGCATTTTGTGGCTCCAAAATCCGTAGTCCTCTCCATCAAAGTGTGGGGGCTTGCCGAGTGGAATGGAGAGCAAATGTGAATTTGAACTTTGCGGAATACGAGAGTAGTCAAAAGAAAAGTTCGAATTAACCGATTTCCTTCTCTCGTAGTCGTTGTGGTCGTCATCCTTTTGGGAAGAAGTAGACTCATCGCTGTCGTAGTAGACGATCTCCTTGATGTGCCTTGTCTTCTTCTTCTTCCCTTCCTTCCGTCTATGACCCGAGCCGGAGTCGGTAGGCTTGTCGTCCTTCGGCTCGTTGACGAAGGATTCCTTCTCTTTGTCGTTGATCACGATACCCTTCCCCTTAGGATCCATCTCTTCGGGCGGTTAGTCCCTTTGTGAAGAGAACGGCTCTGATACCAATTGAGAGCACCTAGAGGGGGGGGGTGAATAGGTGATCCTATGAAAACTTAAAACTTAAGCCACAAAAACTTGTTAAGTGTTAGCACAATAATTGCCAAGTGGCTAAAGAGAAGTCTCAACAAAACACAATACCACAAGAGATCAAGCACGGAGGTGACACAGTGGTTTATCCCGTGGTTCGGCCAAGACCAACGCTTGCCTACTCCACGTTGTGGCGTCCCAACGGACGAGGGTTGCAATCAACCCCTCTCAAGCGGTCCAAAGACCCACTTGAATACCACGGTGTTTTGTTTTGCCTTTCACTATCCCGTTTGCAAGGAATCTCCACAAATTGGAGTCTCTTGCCCTTACAAGTATATGATCACAAAAAGCACAGAGTAAGGGAGGGAAGCAACACACACAAATCCACAGCGAAACGCGCACACACACGGCCAAGAATCGAGCTCACAAGAGTATCACAAAGTTCTCACTAGAACGGAGCTCGAAACACTTAGAATGACAAACAAATGCGCAAAGACTGAGTGTGGATGATCAAGAATGCTCAAAGGTTGCTTGTGTTTCTCCTCCATGCGCCTAGGGGCTCCTTTTATAGCCCCAAGGCAGCTAGGAGCCGTTGAGAGCAAATCCGGAAGGCCATCCTTGCCTTCTGTCGTCGGGGGCACCGGACAGTCCGGTGCACACCGGACACTGTCCGGTGCCCGATTTCTTTCCTTAACTGGCGCTTCCGACCGTTGCAGACCGTTGGCAGATCTGGAGCCGTTGGCGCACCGGACATGTCCGGTGCACACCGGACAGTCCGGTGCCGTCTTCCGACCGTTGGCTCCACCACGTGTCCCGCGCAGATTGCGCGGCCGACCGTTGGCCCGGCCGACGGTTGGATCACCGGACAGTCCGGTGCACACCGGACAGTCCGGTGAATTTTAGCCGTACGCCGTCGGCGAATTCCCGAGAGCGGCCAGTTCGAGCCGAGTCAGCCTGGCGCACCGGACACTGTCCGGTGCACACCGGACAGTCCGGTGCTCCATACCGAGCTGGGTCTTGGCAACACACATCCAAGTCTTTTCTCCTCTTCTCTCTTCTTCTTCTTTCTGTTTCTAACACTTAGACAAATATATTAGTACACAAAACCAATGTACTAAGGCTTAGAAACATACCTTTACTTCATGATTTGCACCTTGTTCATCCATGTACATAAATTCACAATTAAGCACATGTGTTGGCACTCAATCACCAAAATACTTAGAAATGGCTCAAGGGCACATTTCCCTTTCAATCCCTCCATTAGAAATGATATGTCCAAGAAATGGCACCTCGTCAATCCAAAACTCACATTTACTGTACTTGGCATAGAGTTGATTATCCCGTAGCTTTTATAGCACCAATCTCAGATGTTCCTCATGATCACTATCACTCTTGGAATAAAAATATCGTCGATGAAAACCACGACGAATCTGTCCAAATACTCCATAAACACCTTATTCATCAAGTTCATAAAATGAGCTGGTGCATTGGTTAATCCAAACGACCTAACAATGATCTCATATAATCCATATCGAGTTGAGAAATCTGTCTTGGGGATATCTGATGGTCTAATCTTCATTTGATGATAACCCGGTCAGAGTTCAATCTTCGAGAATACCCTTGCACCTCTCATCCGATTAAATAAATCCTCAATGCGGGGTAATGGACACTTGTTCTTCACAGTGACATCGTTAAGGGACTTATAATCCAAGCACATCCCTTGCGATCCATCTTTCTTTTGTACAAATAGAATCGACGCTCCACAAGGTGAAGAATCCGAACGAATGTATCCAGCCTCTTGTAATTCCGTTAATTGTTTCTTAAGTTCCTTTAGTTCTTCTACGGACATTCTGTATAGCCGTTTAGAAATAGGAGCAGTCTCAGGTAAGAGACCAATAACAAACTCAACTTTCCTCTCCGGTGGCATCCCTAGTAACTCCTCTGTAAAGACATCCGGAAAAATCTCTAACCGCACGGATGCTTTCACCAACAAACTTCCCATCTACTAAAAATGCCACTAGTCTGATGGTGGTAGTTACTGCAACTTCAACTTCAAAGCTTTGTCCTTTGGAACTGGTGAGTTCTACGGTTCCCTTAGCACGGTGTATGTGCTGCCTTTGCCTTTCTTAACCATGACATACCAAGGATCAAGTCTATACTGCTCTCTTCTAACAGTATAGGGGTAGCCCATCTAGGTTAGACACACAAGGTAAGAAAGGAAGAATTATAGGCAAGGCGAGTAATTACGAGGAATATTACTGCGGGGGATTTATTAGCTAAGTAGATTAGTGTGTTATCCACTAAAGCTGATACATTACCTTATGGTGGTACATGCTAAGATGCCCAACTATAATGTTTCAATCAATCAAAGAAGCAAATCAGACATTGATCATCAGAACAATCAACCATCATTTTTAATAGAGAAAATAGTTTTAATTTTGTCTTAGGCTTCCTATCTCTTAAAAATGTCATAGGGGTATGGATTCCAAAGTTTGAAATCCATCTTGTCTTAGAATAGAGAAGATAAGAATGATCAGAGTAGAACAGTAGAAGGTGAGACAAGATCAAGATGAGATGAGTATAGAATGAGTCAGAGTAAGGTAAGTAGGAGAGGGTTTGTCCATTTCTATCTAGGTCTCGTCCTGCAGTCAACATTCCTCTGATACCACTTCTGTCACACCCGGCTTTAAGGAACAAAGCCAGGTGCAACTCATACATGCGCCAAGAAGACAACATATATAATAACAGAGTGTATAGAGATAAATGTCATAAAACATCAGAGTAATTGTTACATAGCGGAAGACTTATTACAAAATAAAAGTATAACCATAAATCGAACTAAGGATCGTCGGCGCCAATGTCGACTGAGAAACGCCACCTAGATCAAGTCAAACTCCTCGCCTTGAGGCTCCTCCTGAACCACCTGCTCTTCTCCTGTGGGGGGGGGTGTGAGACAGCAAGAGTGAGCTCACATACGTTCATAGCTCAACAAGTTGTGGGGAATAATGTGACATGAACTCACAAAGGTGGGAGTTCATGAAGTGTAAGGCTGATCAACAATAGAGGTTAAAGCTGAGCATTGCTTTTATAAGTTGGTCAAATTTTTATTAGCAGTTACTAAGTGTAAGTGAATACCAAACCATAATAAAATAATAGAACACAATTAATAACAAATCCCATGCAAATGCAAATGACAAATTGAGTTTAGGTTCCATAATTTAATCATCGGAGAGTCCTGAGCCGCTCATGACCGTGAGCTCGGCTAGTATACCAGTTTTACACTCTGCAGAGGTTGTACCCTTTACCCACAAGTCGTGTTTCCCATGTCGCCAGGGTTAGCTAGGCCCTTAGACACTACCAAGGTGAATGGCTAGGGATCCACTACGAGGCCTTTACAAAGTTCCACTAGCTTCCGAAAACCCGCTACAGTTTATGGAAAGTTCCAATGCAGGGTTCCTGGCTGACCGCCATCGCAGCAAAATCAACCAGGGACCTCCCTACACTGACCACTCCCCTACTGCCCTTGCCCCTTTCGGGTAAGGTAGTCTTCCACTAGCTTTCCTAATTAGTCAGCCAAGGGGTCCCATTCCTCCCTTGTGGTGGCACGTGGTTCTCAAGTTAAGCTCCATGTTCCAATTAACAATAACATAATGATCTTGACATGAACATAAATAGAATAACAAAATAACTGGAACATGGATATAATGAAATATTAACCCAAAAACCACGTAAAGCAATAGCATAACTACCCATATGATTCAGGGGTAAACAAGGTAAACAGGACAAACAGTCTAGGGAAACCTAATGGGTCCCATCAAAATTAAACCTATGCATGGTAAATGATTATAAAGAACATTATTGGGTAACAAAAGTGAATCAAGGGCACAACTTGCCTGGCACTTGAGAATCCAGGTACCCACTTGCTTTTCAGATGACACGTGTCCACGCGCTAGTCGTAGCAATACGAACAAACATGGTATAGATAAAATTAACATCACACCAAACATAAATACAAACTGATTAGTAATAATCTACACGTTTGTACGAGACTAACGCAACTTGAACGGATTAAATCGGAATTAAAACGAAGGAGTTATGAATTTTCGAAGGTTTTAAGTATTTGATACAAGATTAATTGAGTAATCAATTCTAGTATGATTTTCATGTTATAACAGTGTTATTACGTGATAAACAATATTATTATAAAATTATAGGAACTGGAATGGACTAAAAAGGATTTAATATGAATTCTCTATGATTTATACAAGTTTCTATCATTATTTTTGTATTAAAAATCTATTTTCCAATTCAATTATTGAATTTAAAACAGCTCTGGACTGGGCCTCAATAACCAGGAAATACAGGGACTAACCTATAAAAATTCCTGAGACTCATACACCAGCAGCCAGTACTGCGGGTTGAATAGCAAATATGCTAGGGGCTCTTATGCTAAACTGACAGGCCAAAGGGGCACGATTTAATGTGGGCCGTCCGATCTCAAGTGGGTGGCTCAGATTAGATCATCCCCCACTCGAACCGGTATGTGACACAAGCCATCGGATCGTAGATCTATGGTTGCAATTTAATTATCGTGAAGTCAAACTACATCCCTCCGATACGCATCTGATGGCCCGTATACCCAAGCCGAATCGGTACACGGATACAATCGTGACCGTCCAACAGAACACCAACGGCCCATGGGGATTCTCCCCCCAGATCTAATCCTAGCCTCACCAGGACAGATCAACGGCCAACGAACTATCTTCCCCACCCGGATACAGGCAATGCAGTGCCCGAGCAGAACACGGCGGCGGTACATGCCGACGAACTCTCAACCCCGCACCCTGGTACCCAAACCGACCCCCTAGCACACGCAATACGACGACAGGAGAAGGGCGAACAGCATGGGGGCTACTTACTGGAGATGATAGCCGAGAGAGCACTGGCCACGGTGAGGGGCGGATGCGCGGCGACGCAGGAGCGACGACGAGGAATCGACAGCGTTCAGGTGCTCCCCCATGCCTCCAACTGCCACCAGAGGGCTCGCCATGGGTTGGTGACGCCCCAAAGCCATCATCCACGCAGCAGCCGTCCCAGCTGGCAATGGTCCACGGTAGCAGGCGGTCCCGCGGCGCAACTCCCTCTCCGGCGAGGAATTCCACCACCCCCAGCGAGCGCTCCCAGCCCGCCGAAGCCCCAATGAGCACCCACACGCACCGGCGAGTGGTCCTGACCCATCCGTGGGTGCCGGGCAACATCCAAGGCACAGGGCGACGGTGATGGCCATCACGCTCCCTAGCGGCGGAGATCTACGCAGTCCACGGTTTCGCCCACGCAGCTCTCCCTTGGCCGGCTCTGGTGCGTGGAGGGTAAGAGGGAAGGCGAAGATCTCCGAGGCCCGCTTTATGGTCGTCTGACGGTTGATTCAACGCGGGCGCAACGGCCGCCGCTAAGTCCGCCGCGGCAAGCGCCACCGCGTGGCTACCAGCGAGGAGATCCACAGTACCGGCTGACGGGTGGGACCCGCAAGTCGGTGGAAGCTAGCTCGCGACACGCCTTCGTGGATGCGCTGACATATGGGCCCGTAGCACAGTGATGGCAAGCGCAGGGGACTGGGCAAGACGTGCGATGGCTGACCTCGGGTCCACATGTCGGCACCAGTGGGGCAGAATTGGGCCGCGCAGTGAGGGGAAAGGGGTAGAAATGGGCCAAGCTCTAGGATTTAGGCCCATTCACGGCTTGCCTTTTCCTTTTCTTTATTCTTTTCTCTTCTGTTTTTTTTTCTTTATTTTGAATTCCAAATTTTGAGTTCAAACCTTTGTGGCGAATTTGGACTTTGGTCAAATATGGCAGTTGAATACTCTAGTATGGGATGACTCCATTATTTAAATTTATATATTTTTTTTTCTGCACCGTATAGTATTATTCTTCTTTCCTTTCTTGATTATTTTCCTCATTCTTAAATGTTCAAAATAGGTATTAAATCCCCAATTTGGGACATTAATTTATTTCCTTAATGTGATTAATATTTGTTTACTAAATGCACATACAAACAAAACCAACATGATGCACAAATTATTTTAGCTATTATTAGTGAATTACTGGCTTTTCAATGTGGTGTTCACATGTTTAATTGAACAATGGCAAAACACATAAGAGAATTCTCTCCTTTAATATAGCTTACAGTTTTGGGTGTTACATCTGGTGACCGCCGAGCACGAATCACGGCGAACGATGATCGACGGCGACGGCTATCGGCGACGAGCAGGAACATAATCTTCTTCAGTATACCTGTTACTGTACCATGTGAATACCAGTTCAGAGTGACTGACAGTCGATGTTCAACTTGAATTTTCTCCAAATTTGCTGTGGTAACTGATTCAATTCTCTGCATCAAGTTTATAGACCTATAGTCCATCTTCAACTTTGCCATGGAGCTTACCATAAAATAGTTACTAAATTCTATTCAAAATCGGGCTCAAAGTTTACCCCATCACACTGTTACTGAAGATTCAGTCCAGTGATTACCTGACAGCCAGTTTTGAATTGGGTTTTTCTCTAAATTTCTCATAACAACTAAGCTCACACTCTTTAGCAAAGTTGTTCTCCTATAATTGGTCTTCAACTTTGATGTGGTGACCTAGGGCAAAAACCCTATATTCTGCAAGTTACAAAGTCACAAAGATGGGCACAATACACTGAATTTCAGACTTAATCAAAAGAGTTCAAATAGGGCTCTTTTGCAAATAAGTCCAAAACTCAGGGTTTGGCTTGCAAATTCACATATGAGTGACCCAAATACCTTAAGACACTTACTTGACTTGATTTTTGCACTTTAGTCCAAAAGTGGACTAATTTTGCACTTAGGTCCCTAGGGTTTGGTTTTAGGGTTTCCCAGGGTTCCAATTAGGGTTTCTGGTATTCCAGGGGTATAAGTGGGATTCAACTATATTCTTGGAGTCATTTTATGACTTTTACCCTAGAGCTTTTAGGTTTTCTCAACTTAGGTTAAGTGTTACCCCTTTAATCACTATTTAGGGTTAAGTCCTTTAACCAGGGTCCTATTTGTAAAACATTAAAACCATACAACTTGTTTGAAATTTTTGCCTAGTGAATGCACTCTAGGTGTGTCAAACATATGCAATGCCCATGCTCATGATGCCATGCTCAAGTTTTAGTTATAGTAACACCAGGGGTGTTACACTTTTCCCGGGGATGATCCCGTGGAAAGGCGCCGCGCCTGCCCGGACCGAGGACAGATCGATCCGCAGGAGCCCGAGGGTCTCGGCGTAGATGATGTTGAGGTTGCTGCCTCCGTTCATGAGGACCTTGGTGAGCCTGACGTTGCCGATGACGAGGTCGACAACGAGCGGGTATTTCCCCAGACTCGGCACGCGGTCGGGGTGGTCGCCCTGGTCAAAGGTGATGGG